>CM055902.1:37526213-37688713 GCA_029582155.1 Panopea generosa
TACATTAAAATAAGAATGATTTAGGATGACGGATAACACCTGGACGCAAGTTGGTAGACTTGATTTAAATACCGATTTTCAAATTCAATTTCAGGTTGGATTTTTAAAATAGTACATTCTGGCACTCATAAGGCTTTATATGTACCTTATGGGATTTTTCCATTTATTTTTACTGGCTAAACATTTTGTTTTGTGTATATATTTACTCATTCAATACGTCGCAAAATACTTTGCAATCTTAAAGCAACACATCCACGTTTGAACTTTTAAAAAAAAAATTAATTGAGTTATGAGCACATTTCCCATACAAACATATGATCAATAAGCTGTATATGAGCAAATAAACACAATCCCGAACAAAATGATGCCCAAATTATAATGCGTGACTAACACTTTATAAAACAAGCGTGTAACTCACCCGAGTCAAAAAAAATTGTCAAAATGACTTTCAAGGCAGGTAAAGTACACAACGCACTTAAACGTGAAGTTTTTTAATACGACTCGCATAATTCAATTTGAAGCAAAGTTGGAATCCTCGGCAATTTAAAAATAATTTATAAAGCGTTTGTCACGCTTTATAATTTGGACATCTTTTTTTTATAATTCTAAAGCGTTCTGAATAGTCTTAGTTAGCACATATACAGCTCACTGACCATATATTTATGTATGGGAAATGTGCACACAACTCAATTGAAAAACTTTTTTAAAAAAAGTTTAAACGTGGGTGTGTTGCTTTAAGCAAGAAATGCATTTTTGTCTAACCTGTGCGCCGGTCACGTCAGGAAATCCCTTTTCAATTACTTTGGCATATCTTAATAGGTTTACTGATGTTAAAACGGGCATGATATATTGGAGAACTTTTTTGGCCAATTTTTCTTTAAATCCTGATATATTTATTTTAATTACAAACGGTTTTAAACAAAACAACGTTGGTTCCATTTGTTAGTTGATTGTCATTTTGAATTTTTTCAGATCCATTTGTTACCCTATTGAACAAAATATCATTTAATAAAACAAGGCTGATCTAATTGTTTTCAAGTACAATTAATGTATTGTTGAGCAAGTGGTACAGTGCAAGAACATCAGACTTCTTTTCACGATCGGATGATCGTCGGTTCGATCCTTCGCCACGGCTATATGTGTGGTCTCCTTAAACCAGATAGTTTGATCGCATTAACTTAGTACTGGTTGTACCTAAGAAGACTTCGAGCGTGATTTGTCTAAGTTGTAAGAAATTATTTCACAATCAATGTAAAATAAACAAGTTTAAAAACAAAGTATGTTTCATTTGTTCGATGATTTTAAATCAGAAAATATTGTTAACTTTTTCATCACCACAAGTTCTACTATACATATTTTCATGCTTTGACACGGACAAGTTTAAAGGGCGTAGTATACAGTTAGTATCCACACATTGCGTAACGCAATAATGCATGTACGCGCTTCATGACATTTGAACATGCGGCTATGGTACATTTTCATTACACTGTTAGGATATATATATTTGTTTGAAAATATGCTTTTTAGATCTCTGAATTGCAAAACTACGCATGTTAGAGAAATGGCCAATACATAATAGTCGTCTTCTTTTTCATTATCATCATCACCGCTACCATCATAAGCATCATCAACGCTTCCATCATTAGCATCATCACCGCTACCATCATTAGCATCATCAACGCTACCATCATTAGCATCATCAACGCTACCATCATTATCATCATCACCGCTACCATCATTAGCATCATCATTAGCATAAACACCATTATTATCACCAATACCATTACCTTCATTATTAGCGATGCTATATACATACCATTATATTTCATTATATTATCATTGATATCATTATTATTATTATTGCTTTTAATATTATCATTATTACTTAATTATATCTAATTATTATTATTAATATTATTATTTATTATTATTATTATTATTATTATAAATTCATATTATTATTATGTTATCAATACTTTTTATTTATATCCTTATTATTTATCATCATCATTATTATTATTATTATCAATAGTATTTTTATTATTATTTACATATTTTTCTTTTGCATTGACCATTTCAATGAATATGCTCTTTCACAAAGTATAATCTTATATCAAAACGTTCCTTTAAATTTGGCAAAAAAACAAGCAAAACAACGTTTATTGCCGCTAATTTGTAAAAAGTTTGATATGAAATTAAAACTACATATATTAAAGAATTTTACATTTCATCATTTCATCATCGAAAGTTAAAGCGGAATTCAGGTTCTTATTCTGTCATAACGATTGTTTATTGAAAAATGTCATGAATTTATGATAATACATGGACACAATTATATTATCTTTATAATATGTATTGGTTATATATTACCCATATCATCACTATGACCATTTCAATTTAAACATTATTCAACCAATTTCAGTAGAAACCCATTTTTTTTCTTCTTGTCATCTAATTAAGTTAATATAAATAAACATTGTAAATGTTAAACTTTTTAATATTTTTTTCTATTTCTTATAGTAAATATGTCACGCTTATTTATTGTCATAATATCGGCGACTTATTGTCGTAAAATCCACAATATTGTTCCCATAACTGTCCCCTAACATAATTGTGTCTTAATTTATCACATTAGGAACCTTCAGGGTCAGGTTCATCTATCTTCCGGTCACCAATATTGTCCAAAAATAGCCAGCAGCCATTTTGAACAGTGTGACAGAATTATATTTCAATATTGACACTTGCCCAACACCGATAACAGATTTATCGGCGATAATTTCGATAAGACAATCATCGCCCGTCTAATCTGTAAAAATCACAATGACGCGGCAATTAAATTCAAAGAAATTTGACAGGTTAAAAAATGAAATTGTCAATTTGATAAGTGTTTTATTAGAATTAAAACATTAATTTGCAGACCGTCAGGCTAAAAGTGATTATACAACAAAAGACCTCATTACCAAAGTAATGTCCTCCTTTAAACTGGGAGGGATTTTAGGGTAATTAAAGATCCACACAATATCAGATTTAAACTATAGATAAGAAAACAGATTTGAATATAAACCCTAAAACTGCAAAGTAATCAGCACCAACTTCATTGCTACGGTTTACTTTGTTCAGACAAAGTGCATCCTGTGTTTCTAAACTTATAGGACTGTTGCTGACTAAAATCATCAGGTATTTAGTTTTGAAAATGACTTATTCTATCTACTTAGCCAGTCATGTTACTAGTTATATTTTTATGAAATATCTCATGTGTTTTACATAACTGTTATGTTATCTGTTCTTTCTTTTCAAAATTTGATAAATAACGATTTCAGCGACAGGTGTTCACTTATGTCAAGGACTTTAATCTCTATATAATTCCTTGATTGTATGCAGACAGAAGCTAGTTTGATATTCGGTTTCGATTTTCCATATTTGTGTTTCGTTTTTCGATATTCAGCATGCAACTAACCCTAACTCTTAATATGCCTGTGATAGTATGTGTATAAGTTATCTAATATGAATTTGAATTTGACAGTTATGACTGCATTATATGTTATGCCCCGCAATTCGAAAAATGGTAAAGGGGCAGTAATGTTACCGTGGTCCATCCGTTCATCTGCACATACTTCCGTCAAATTGTTTTTACGATCAATAAATCGGAAAGGTTTGTGTAGTCAATTGACGTTTGGACTGCAGCTGTATAATTATCAACTACAGGTCAAGTTCGGTATTTATCATCGTTGGTCAATTTTTACAGGAGTTATGCCCCTTTTTCGACTTACTATTTTTTAGAAGAATACTGTTTTCCGATCAATTTCTTTTGAAAGGGTTCACGTATTTTGTTTGGTATGTAGTTGTATAATTGTGAATTAATACTGGTCAACATCGGTCATTGTACACCAGTTATGGTTCTTTTGCGACTTAATCTTTGGTAACATAAAACATAATGGTTTTCAATTTAATTATTTTGAAAGGATCCATGTATTTAAGTAATAGTTGATGTGTGACTGTATCGTTATAAAAACAGACCAAGTTCGGCATTTGTCACACATTTTTTTAACTTAAATTTTGATAAAATTTACTTACATATAGCGGGAACATTCGTGTTATATGTACATTTTTCTAGTTGTTTTCTCTGGCATATATATATAACTAGAATACACATGTAGATGTTTCTCAAAGTTCGTATTTGTTTGCATTTAAATATCGAAATTAAGACGAAATAAACACGAATATCAAATTAACTTCTAACTGCTCAACTTGTGGAACATCATTATGGAAAGAATTATTCTATCTCCCTTGCATGACATCATTCATTTCTTTACTAATCATACTAATCAAGACAACCCTTGCACGAATCCTTCCTTGGACCTATTCTTTCCAGTATATTATATTCAGATCTTTTTCCGCGGTATGTCTATTTAAAATATTTAAAATAACTGCATGAATATATCTGACCAATATGATTATAACACCTCTTTCTTTTCTTCTGGTATAGTATGTGCCTCGGTTTATGCAATAGTTAACCTTTGTTATTTCTTTGCATCCTGCATTCAAAATTCTTTAAATCGCATCTGTTGCATGTATATGTTTGTCACTGTACTAAATTTCAAAATTTTTTTTTTTGTTCTTTCTTTCAATGTCTTTAATATTATAAAATACTTATATTTCAAGCAAACCGGAATATGACTTCAAAAAGGAAAAGTAGTTTGATTTACCGCCCGGGAATTGACTTGGTCCAGGGATAGATTTTACACTCGGGACATTGTCAATTTCATGTGGTTTTCATCTTTCATCATCATCATTTATGTTTAACTATACAAATACATTTTGAAGGGAAACATCAGCTACACGTGATCCATCTCCATTATCAATTAAACATTTTACAGCGTTTGCTTCAATAGGTTTCTAAAAATGTTATGTTTAAACTGAAGAACGTTTCGTACAGCTTCATTATGTTTCCATGGTATTTGTAATCAGATATTCATTCTGATTGATTGTTTTTGAATAGCGTAAGTTTGATATAGATTAAAATCACCACCAAATACAATATGAAAGTTCTGTTTAGAGTTATGTGAGTCTTGTAGTGCTTTCCGATGTAGCATCTTATAAAATAACTTTGTATGTTAGTTCTAATAGATCCATGAACGTTTATTCGAATCATGAATGTATGTTTAGGTGGATTAAATGGAAATATAATTTGATACTGAATATTTGAATAATGACTAGTAGATAGATTGTGTTAATGATAGTATATACATAAACACACCCTCGCATATATATTAAATCTGAACGTGTGGTATTATGTTTTTTTCTCATATGGTTTTGAAATAAGATTGCAATGGAGCATGTATTTATATTCACTGAGTGTGCGGGAGAAATCATTAATCATTCACAGTGTATAACCATTAATTCATAACGCACGCTAAAAATGTTCTTAATTGCCGTAACTTTTATTTAAGGCCTACATACTGAGTGAAATTTCCATAACTGGTTTTGTAAATTTGCATATTTTCTATTCAAATTAATGAAGAACTGTAAACTAGCAGTGCAGAAAATGAATAGTTGATATGGAAAAATGGTATGCCCCAAGGCGTAGTTTTGTCTTGTTTATTATTCATGAATAAATCGCTATAGTTAAAACTTTGTTTTAAAAGACGACTGCATTGCGCAAATATGATATACAAAATTAAACTACAACTACAAAACTGAATTTATAGAAGATTAAGTATCAGTTTAAGTTAAAAAAGCATGTAAATAAAATTTTAGTGATTGGTTATTCATTTTTTACATACATAGTATCAATACAATATTCTTGATTTCTTGAAGAATTAATACGTTTAAGACCTAGCTAATTATGTGATAGTTTTAAATTAAAGCAATCATCTGTAAGGTACTTGATTACGGAACCATATGGACTACAGCGGACCTCGTGGGTGACACAGGTAAACTATTTCTATTGTATGTAGCGGGCAGCGCATTCTTTACACGTGAAACGGGATTTTACAAAGGAGGACAATCAAGTTGATGAGCTTGTAAGAGCTTTGTTGCCGTGGGAAGTAAGTTGATGGGGTCCCAGGTTGTATGTTTTCCCGGGACTACGTCAACTACTTGCTCACGTGACATGTAGCATCACGTGACATGGATTCTAAGCTTTCCAATAGGTATACGGTACATCGTCTTAACAATTGTACTTTTATGTGTCTTTTTTTAAACATATTTCCTCTTCTTTATCTTCAGCTTCAATAGCATGTTTTATATACATAAATATTTATCAAATATATATCTATCCAGCATGTGAGACGACTAAGATATACTTTATTCACAATGTAGTTGTATCAATAAATATTAGTAACCTTTAAGATAGTAATGCTGAAATTAAAATGCAATGTTCGATTATTTTTCAAATTATGATGTGTTTTATTATCAAATATTTTATAGACTAGGAATTGCCGTCTTGACCATAAAACAATGGTACCGCTGGTACCGGTTAGTCTATGGGGATGAATTTGGTTTAAACATATACTGAACGAAACAGCAAACCCGCCACCTGACATTTAATGTACCTGACATTTTATATATTTTCTCAAAAAGTATCAAAGCAATTTCCTTACAATTTGGACCGAAATAAGAAAGAATATTTAGGTTATGTAAAAACTCACAAGTGTCTGTCAATGTCATATATAACTTTTAGTAGCATTTCTCCATATTTTGACGAAGATACTGGACATACAAAAGTGGTGGGTTAGATGTTCCGTTCAGTATATTTTAGTTTGCATATTACAAACATACAACAAATTTGTATACAATATGAAAAAATCAGAACGAAATATTAATCTTATAGAGATCTTACTCAAAATACGTTTAACATTTTTTAAAATTATATATCTTTCACTGTTTAGACCATGCGTTTGGGATCGAAAATAAAAAGGTTTGCAAGTTATCATGACCATACGATGTACTAACTTCCATGCTAAAATATAATACATACATCTAAAGTAGTCTACAACGATGTCAACCTCCAATTTTATATCAACAACTATTTTTTGAAATGGTGCAACATATTTAAATCATTAATACTGAAATCAATTATGATTCTTACTATTTCTATCTGGTAAATATCAGAAAAAGGTTTAGCGTTTCATCTTTTATATCAGTGTAATTAGCAGTTCTAAAACGAGAAAGGACAAATAGGGGTTTTTAAATCAGACTCCTTCATAAATGTCAGATCACTTTCTATTTGTGTATTTTGTATTGCCACTGATCGATTAAGAACAATACCGCATTCAGCCGATATGTCAATCTGTTATGGTGTCACCGTTTTAGCTTGCAGCACCTACACCAAACATGTTATTGTTGCTACCCCACAATATCTGTCTATCATATTCGTTTATGTCCCATCAATTTACGAAAGCTTCAGTAAAGAACATTGATTTATTACATTGAGCATAAATATTCAAATCGAGCTGTCTTATGCTTGTCAACTGTTCCAAAATGCGCGCCATATAATGTGTGTCAGCAGTAACTTTGTCAATATTCATTGGGTCGTCGATAGAAGCACTTGGGATATCTTCTCGGCGTGCTTCGATTGCTGGAGCAAACTCGCACTTATCGGTGACTTAATATTGGCTTATTACATGCTATTCAAAGGTAGATATTATTGCAGTTTTGTGAATAATGAAGTTTTCTCATGTTTTGGATCTTGGAATAGTTACACGTGTATGCACGTGGATCATGTGTTATATCTATTTATTTATTCGTTAGTGTGTTGTTGCTTTTTTTCAATTATGATTTTTAAACATATTTTTTTATTTGTAATAGGAAGATTAAGTTTAGAAAGTACAGGTACGGTTACAGTCATTTCTCTTTTAAGATGTTTGGAGATTTTAATTTTGAGCTGAAATACTTTTTTTATAAAAACTTTTCATAACTCTTAAAAAATATTCATACAAGTGTATATATAATCAGCAATGGCCTAATTTGCTTTATAATTATATAACTTTTTCTTTGGTTCACTTGATTGCGAGTAGTTTATATACACACAAGCCTTATAAGTTATGCATTACGTGAGATTTTATGAAGATTTTATATGAGCATGGTTTCCGCTAATAACTAAAACACAAAGTAGTGATTGTCGCTTGTCATCAAAAGTAATATATCAGAAGTTTGCGTCAAGCGGTTTTTTAGTTTGCCTGAGGCGTATGAACGTATGCCCCGAGGCAAGATAGGATAACAATGAACAAGACTTTATTGTAACGTCTTTATGCTTGCTGGCATAAGTCGGATTTGTGCTGTGAAGCATGCACGTATGGGAGTGGCGGATATGTAAGGATCGTGGATAACATATGGAAACTACTTGTTCAGCTATTTGGTAATATTTTACACATTTCTTATATGTAGATGGATATTCAAAATGATGATTAAACTGATATATTTATTTATTTTATGTTTTAGAATAAAGAAGACATTCACGAGGAAGAACAGTTGGGAGAATAACGTTAAGATTGATGACTGCTGAACGAGCCACGTGGATGGAAAGTTGAAGCAGTCAAGTTGTAAAGTGGACCATTTCGACATAATGTTTTAACTGTGAATACAGCCAGATCATTAATTAAACGCACCGTATCTTAAAACCTTGTCCGAAAAGACAATTAGCAAATTAGATGAATGACGAGAATTCAGTATTTTGCCGACACTGGATATGTATGGTTATGTCGAAATAGAATGACAAGTGAACGAAGAGGAACATGGCAAGCATCTCTCGTCATAAATGGCTTGGTCAAACACAAACATATTTTTTTGTTGAAAATGGATAATGTCACTGACAGAGGCCGCGGGCCGTGGGGAACGACACTGTGAATATTTCAGGTGGATTTCCCAAGATCCGTGATTTCTGTCAGGTGTTTGCAACGAAGGATGAACATTGTTCATCATAGATACAAAATTATTTTTTGTATTAAAGACCATTTCAACTGAAGATCGGCAAAATAAGATTACATATGGTTTTAAACAAAAAAACATAGGGAAGAAGCATATTCCCTTGGCTAAAACCACGTTTGTCACGAATGAATCCAGCAAGAACGAAACAGGTATGGTAAATGAAATTATGAAATGTTATGTTATATTATGTAGAAAAATAAAATATAAAAAAAGTAAATGGTTTTGTTTTTTTGTTTGACCTTGTAAAATAAACGTATAACCAAAATGATTGATAAGATCACTAAAATAACTAGTTTTCTTGATTTGCTGTTTTCTCAAGACGATAAGACAAACACCACCACTTGTTTTAAATCGTTTAACATCCGACAATGTTAGCAAACTTAATAACACGTCAACGTATGTCCAATATATACTGAACGGAACAACTAACCCGCCATCTGACATTTTATGTAATTGACATATTATGTTTTATGCATTTTATCGAAATAGTTCTTTGAAATTTGGACTTGAATAAGAAAGAACATTTAGGCTATTTTAAATAAATACAAAGTGTCTGTTATTGTCGTATACAGGTTTTAATAATGCTACTTAATAGTTTGAAGAAACTATTGGAAATACAAAAGTGGCGAGTTAGCTGCTCCGTTCAGTATATATAGAACAATGTTAACACGTTTATGATTTTATAAGCTATTGGAATAATCAATTTAAACGGATATTATTTGTTGGAAAATGCAAAATGCGCAATGCAAAAGTCCTATTAAAATACCTGCACAGCACCTTTCAGTAAAACGGTAAAAAATTATTCCGAAAACGTTCGCTATGATATAAAAACAGATACAGTAATATTCGAAATGATACTGTTCATTTGAACATTTCAGTGTTATAATAGTTTTTTTGTTCTTATATTTCGAAACTATTTTGAAGACAAAAACGTTGTAGATTTTCAAAATAATATTTCTAATTATATGTACTAGAGTATATCCACCAACCAATGTTAAGAATAATCTTAGACTTGAATTCAAAATGAATTAAAACAACACACCTAGAAACCATTAATAAAACACCAAGTTGCAAGCAGATAGGGACACCTAGTATCTAGGTCTAGGTGAAGAGAACTAGATATATAAGGTTTAAATATGGATAGTTTAGCTAGAGTCTAAGAATATTCTCAGGACTGGTGGGTGAAATTATGTTCTAGCCTTCAATAAAACTGACCGTATGCATATGCAATATCTTTTTTCCGTACAATGAGTAGTTTTCATTACTTTTACCGATACAAAATACTTGTATTATGAAATAGGTTGAGTGAGTTTGTGATTGAAAGTGAAGACGATGGATTCTTCACATAGTTAAAGTTATATATGATAAATACGGCATTCATATTTAATTGAGAAGTTGGTCCCATACGCACATATACATCAATTGTCTTTCTGCAAGTAACCAACAAACTGTCTCACTTACAATCTTTGAAAATAACTTGGCTCAAACTAACGACCTCAATGATAAGAGTTTTAGTGATGTCTGTACAGTGCTACAGACCACATGGGCAAGAGTTTTAGTGATGTCGGTACAGTGCTACAGACCACGTAGTTAAGAGTTTTAGTGATGTCTGTACAGTGCTACAGACCAAGTGGTTAAGACTTTTAGTGATGTCTGTTCAGTGCTACAGACCACGTGGTTAAGAGTTTTAGTGATGTTTGTACAGTGCTACAGACCACATGGGCAAGAGTTTTAGTGATGTCTGTTCAGTGCTACAGACCACGTGGTTAAGAGTTTTAGTGATGTCTTTACAGTGCTACAGACCACCTGTTTAAGAGTTTTACTGATGTCTGTACAGTGCTACAGAACACGTGGTTAAGAGTGTTAGTGATGTCAGAACAGTGCTACAGACCACGTGGTTAAGAGTTTTAGTGATGTTTGTATAGTGCTACAGATCACATGGGCAAGAGTTTTAGTGATGTCTGTTCAGTGCTACAGACCACGTGGTTAATACTTTTAGTGATGTCTGTACAGTGCTACAGACCACGTGGTTAAGAGTTTTAGTGATGTTTGTACAGTGCTACAGACCACATGGGCAAGAGTTTTAGTGATGTCTGTTCAGTGCTACAGACCACGTGGTTAAGCGTTTTACTGATGTCTGAACAGTGCTACAGACCAAGTGGTTAAGACTTTTAGTGATGTCTGTACAGTGCTACAGACCACGTGGTTAAGAGTTTTAGTGATGTCTTTACAGTGCTACAGATTACCTGGTGAAGAGTTTTACTGATGTCTGTACAGTGCTACAGACCATGTGGTTAAGAGTGTTAGTGATGTCGGCACAGTGCTACAAACCACCTGGTTAAGAGTTTTACTGATGTCTGTACAGTGCTACAGACCACGTGGTTAAGAGTGTTAGTGATGTCTGTACAGTGCTACAGACCACGTGGTTAAGAGTTTTAGTGATGTCTGTACAGTGCTACAGAACATATGAGCAAGAGTTTTAGTGATGTCTGTACAGTGCTACAGACCACTGTGGCAAGTTTTAGTGATGTCTGTTCAGTGCTACAGACCACGTGGTTAAGAGTTTTAGTGATGTCTGTACATTGCTACAGACCACATGATTAAGTAGGTCCCAATATGAAATGCTACATAATGGGCTAAAATGTAATAGAACTCGCAACATCCAAAATGAGCTTCTCGATGCAGAAATTCATTTTGAATTCACGCACGTACGCACGTACGCACGCACGCACGCACGCACACATTTGACACATTACGTTTTACCACATGGCATCTAGTTTTCAATGGC
This sequence comes from Panopea generosa, assembly GCA_029582155.1. Taxonomy (NCBI): domain Eukaryota; kingdom Metazoa; phylum Mollusca; class Bivalvia; order Adapedonta; family Hiatellidae; genus Panopea; species Panopea generosa. The sequence continues at coordinate 37,537,930 of CM055902.1, forward strand.
AAATGAAACAAGGTACAGCCATCGTCACTCGGAAATAAATTGGCAAACTTTCTCACATAAAGTATTTTGGGTGAGATAAAATACATAAACTAGTTCGTGGTTCACAACATGGACCCCATATGTAATTAATATTTTTAATGAAAACATACATTACAAAACAAAAAATAAAATAATTATGCAACGTCCCGAATATAGTGAGAAACATTCGTTCGCAACCTACACTTTATTTTCATATTGAAAAAAAAACAAAAAAACTTTATAACTACACTCAAGAGATATGAAAATGTAACACAGGAAAAGATATGAAACGTAACATATTTAGCAGGAGTGTATATATCCATATCCTAGAGAAATAATGTATGTTGATGTTATTGGTTGTTTACATGGGCTATTACTAAATAGATACCTTCGGCATTGGTGTCACTATTCTCATTTCCAAGTAAGTCCCCTAATGCGTTTTTATATCTCTTCCTGTATTGCGTTTTCATATATATTCCTGTGTTGCGTTTTCACATCTCTCAGTTCCTGTGTGTTGCGTTTTCATATATCTTCCTGTATTACGTTTTCCTATATCTTCCTGTGTTGCGTTTTCACATCTCTCTATTCCTGTGTTACATTTTCATATCGCTTCATGTATTGCGTTTTCACATCTCTCATGTGTTGCGTTTTCATATCTCTCAGTTCCTGCGTTGCGTTTTCATATCTCTCAATGTGTTGCGTTTTCACATCTCTCAGTTCATGCGTTGCGTTTTCACATCTCTCAATTCCTGTGTTGCGTTTCAATATCTCTCCGTATTTTGCGTTTTCACATCTCTCAATTCCTGTGCTGTGTTTCATATCTGTTCATGTGTTGCGTTTTCACATCTCTCATGTGTTACGTTTTCATACCTCTCAGTTCCTGCGTTGCGTTTTCATATCTCTCCATGTGTTCCGTTTTCACATCTCTCAGTTCCTGTGTTGCGTTTTCACATCTCTCATGTGTTACGTTTTCATATCTCTCAGTTCCTGCGTTGCGTTTTCATATCTCTCAATTCCTGTGTTGCGTTTTCATATCTCTTCATACGTTGCGTTTTCACATCTCTCAGTTCCTGTGTTGCGTTTCCATATCTCTCCATGTGTTGCGTTTTCACATCTCTCAGTTCCTGTGTTGCGTTTTCACATCTCTCATGTGTTGCGTTTTCACATCTCTCAGTTCCTGTGTTGCGTTTTCATATCTCTTCATGTGTTGCGTTTTCATATCTCTCAGTTCCATCGTTGCGTTTTCATATCTCTTAATGTGTTGCGTTTTCATATCTCTCAGTTCCTGCGTTGCGTTTTCATATCTGTTCATGTGTTGCGTTTTCACATTTCTCAGTTCCTGTGTTGCGTTTTCATATCTGTTTATGTGTTGCGTTTTCACATCTCTACTTAAACGCTCAACGTATCATAGCAGAGTTTCACCAACATTCCTTTAACCAAATACACACTTAAACACTCAAAGTATCATGGTAGAGTTTCACCAAAATTCCTTTAACCAAATACAGACTTAAACACTCAAAGTATCATCGTAGAGTTTCACCAAAATTTATTTATTTAACTAAATACATACTTAAACACTAAAAGTATTAATGTAGACGTTCACCAACATTTCTTTAACCAAACACACACTTAAACGCTCAAAGTATCATGGAAGAGTTTCATCAACATTTCTTTAACCAAATACACACTTAAACACTCAAAGTACCACGGCAGAGTTAAACACTCAAAGTATCATTGTAGAGTTTCACCAATTTTCTTTTACCAAATACGCACTTAAACACTCAAAGTACCACGACAAAGTTTCGCCAACATTCGTTTAACCAAATGCGCACTTAAACACTCAAAGTACCACGACAGAGTTTCGCCAACATTCGTTTAACCAAATACGTACTTAAACACTCAAAGTACCACGGTAGAGTTTCACCAAAGTTTTTTTTAACCAAATACGCACTTAAACACTCAAAGTACCACGGCAGAGTTTCGCCAACATTCGTTTAACCAAAGGCGTACTTAAACACTCAAAGTACCACGACAGAGTTTCGCCAACACTCGTTTAACCAAATACACACTTAAACACTCAAAGTACCACGGCAGAGTTTCGCCAACATTCGTTTAACCAAATACAAACTTAAACACTCAAAGTACCACTACAGAGTTTCGCCAACATTCGTTTAACCACATACGTACTTAAACACCCAAAGTACCACGGTAGAGTTTCGCCAACATGTGTTTAACCAAATACATACTTAAACACTCAAAGTATCACGGCAGAGTTTCGCCAAAATTTGTTTAACCTAATACACACTTAAACACTCAAAGTACTTAAACACTCAAAGTACCACGGCAGTGTTTCGCCAACATTCGTTTTTCCAAATACACACTTAAACACTCAAAGTACCACTACAGAGTTTCCCCACCTTCGTTTAACCAAATACGTGCTTAAACACTCAAAGTACCACGGTAGAGTTTCGCCAACATTCGTTTAACCTCTTACGTACTTAGGCACTCAAAGTACCATGGCAGAGTTTCGCCAACATTTGTTTAACTAAATACATACTTAAACACTCAAAGTATCACGGCAGAGTTTCGCCAACATTTGTTTAACCAAATACACACTTAAACAATCAAAGTACTTAAACACTCAAAGTACTTGAACACTCAAAATACCACGGCAGAGTTTTGCCAACATTCGTTTAACCAAATACACACTTAAACACTCAAAGTACCACTACAGAGTTTCCCAAGCATTCGTTTAACCAAATACGTACTTAAACACTCAAAGTACCACGGCAGAGTTTTGCCAACATCTGTTTAACCAAATACATACTTAAACACTCAAAGTATCACGGCAGAGTTTCGCCAACATTTGTTTAACCAAATACACACTTAAACACTCAAAGTACTTAAACACTCAAAATACCACGGCAGAGTTTCGCCAACAGTTCTTTAACCAAATACACACTTAAACACTCAAAGTACTTAAACACTCAAAGTACCACGGCAGAGTTTCGCCAACATTTCTTTAACCAAATACACACTTAAACACTCAAAGTACCACGACAGAGTTTCGCCAACATTTCTTTAACCAAATGCACACTTAAACACTCAAAGTACCACGGCAGAGTTTCGCCAACATTCGTTTAACCAAATGCACACTTAAACACTCAAAGTACCACGGTAGAGTTTCACCAACATTCGTTTAACCAAATGCACACTTTAACACTCAAAGTAATACGGAAGAGTTTTGCCAACATTCGTTTAACCAAATACGTACTTAAACACTCAAAGTACCAAGGCAGAGTTTTGCAAACATTCCTTTAACCATATGCACACTTAAACACTCAAAGTACCACGGCAGAGTTTCGCCAACATTCGTTTAACCAAATACGTACTTAAACACTCAAAGTACCAAGGCAGAGTTTCGCCAACATTCGTTTAACCAAATACGTACTTAAACACTCAAAGTACCACGGCAGAGTTTCGCCAACATTTCTTTAACCAAATACATACTTAAACACTCAAAGTACCACGGCAGAGTTTTGCAAACATTCCTTTAACCATATGCACACTTAAACACTCAAAGTAATACGGAACAGTTTCGCCAACATTTCTTTAACCAAATACGTACTTAAACACTCAAAGTACCAAGGCAGAGTTTTGCAAACATTCCTTTAACCATATGCACACTTAAACACTCAAAGTAATACGGAACAGTTTCGCCAACATTTCTTTAACCAAATACGTACTTAAACACTCAAAGTACCACGGCAGAGTTTCGCAAACATTTGTTTAACCAAATACACACTTAAACACTTAAAGCATAAAGAGATACATACATATTTATGTCAAGCAACGTTAAATGTCTATTTAAAATAGAAGAATGTTAAGGAAATGTAGGTGATTCTGGACCCTGTTAGAGGGATACACGTTACAATTCACGCAACGCTTTATACGATAGAATGGAATTGAAATATCGCATGCAGTCAAACTTGTGTTAGCGGTCACCTCTATTAAGCAACCACTTGTCTTAAGCAGCCACTTTTATTATCCATTTTTAAAGTTATAGTTTTAATCAACCTGCATTAAGCAGTCACCTGTCTTAAGGGATCATATTTGCTCTTTCCTTTTAGTAGCTGTTTAAGACAGGTTTGACTGTACATCTATAAGCGTATAACCATACGGAGATATTAATACCCAAGTGTTACTACTTGAAACACCATTTAAAAAATACTTAAACTTTTTTACAAAACCATTGTTACGCTAGTTTTCAAAATATGAGAATCAAAATCTCAAAAAAATATAAATTGGTATTTCACGGGAATTTCATAAAACTGATAAAGTTGAAATACGTTGTACAGTTTTTGTCAAAAATGACCACACATTTGAAATATAGCACGTGTTTCATCTATTTACTAGAGACAGTGACCTGTCCAGCCGCTGCCAGAGATAGGCTCCTAGAAATAAGCACACATAATGGGATATTTACTTCCATATATATAGCATGTATATAAATTCGTTGCTTTTGGAAAACAAAAATTGTTAAGCGAAAAATGATAAAAATTGCCGTGAGTCCTCTTAATATCTAAATGGTTGCTCGTAATAGAGATAACCCTCCTGGTAAGCACATGTACCGTTTTGACATCGGAGAATTTTTATCCGGCTTTATGCCAGACATAGCATTGCTTATGTCGTCGTGTTCAAGCTTTGCATTGTTGTTCACCGCAAAAATGGTCATACGCGACAGGGACTACTTTTTTATTCTCGAATTTCATGTATTTAATATAAGCAAGCAGAAGCAAATCAAACAATAAAAAATTATTATGGACATTGTACTTTTTTCTTTGTCATTTTTAAAAAAAATGTTCCATAAAATAAACCAAGCACTGCAATAATATCAATCAAATTAGCTCGGCGTATGAATTTTTATTATAGACCGACTATCAGTACATTTAGTGAAGTACAGTCAAGCCTGTCTTAGGCAGCCAGTCAAGGGAAGGAGTAAAAGGGCCATTTTAAGACAGACTGTTGCTTAATACAAGTTAATTTACTCTGAAAGCACAGACATGGGAAATATAAAATATGGTTGCTTAAGACAGGCGGTTGTTTAATAGAGGTGACCGCTTACATAGGTTTGGCTGTACTTTGTTTAACTAAGCGACTAATTCCCCAGGACTTGCCGGAAATAAAGTTGGTTATTTTTGTAGACAACAATGCGATTGACCATACCATACAGTATATTTTAGTTATACAAAAACTCATTAAGAAAAATATAAACGTGAACATAAACGTGACCTCATCAAGTATCACCACTAAAACCGCATATATCACCGCAATAATTTGATGTTTTTGGCAAACCGTCATACTTAGTATGTCAAACATAGCATCCCAACCATATATTTAGTATATACGTAATGTTTAATATATTAATGATATATTTAGTATATCAATCATACTTAGTACATAAATATATTTAGTTAGTACACCAATCATATACTTAGTACACCAGTTATACTAAGTACACCAATAATATATTTAGTACACCAATCATATACTTAGTACACCAATCATTCTTAGAACATCAATAATATATTTAGTACAACAATCATATACTTAGTATACCAATCATACTGAGTATATCAATAATATATTTAGTACACCAATTATATACTTAGTACACCAATCGTACTTAGTACACCAATCATATATTCAGTACACCAATCATATACTAAGTATACCAATAATATAGTTAGAACACCAATCATATACTTAATACACCAATCATATACTTAGTACACCAATCATATATTTAGTGCACTAATCATACTTAGTACATCAATAATATATTTAGTACACCAATCATATACTTAGTACACCAATCATACTTTATACACCAATCATACCAAATACACCAATGACATATTTGGTACACCAATTTTATATATAGTGCACCAATCATACTAAATACACCAATAACATATTTAGTACACTAATAATATAGTTAGTACACCAATCATATACTTAGTAAACCAATCATACTTAGTATGTCAATAATATATTTAGTACAACAATCATATACATAGTACATCCATCAATCATATTCTTAGTACATATATCACATGCTTAGTACATCAATCATACATTTAATACCATTATAATATATATTGCACATCAATCATATACTTAGTACTTTTATCATATACTTAGTAGATCAATCATACACATAGTACCTCAATCATATACTGAGTAAACCAGTCATATACTTAGTACCTTAATCATATACTTAATACCTCAATCATATACTTAGTAAATCAATCATATACTTAGTATCTCAACCATATACACGGATACCAATCATATAAAAGTACATCCAGCAATCACAAACTTAGAAGACTAATCATATATCTAGTTTATTAAGCATATACTTAGTATCTCAATCATATATTTTGTACCTAAATCATATACTTAGTATTTAAATCATATACTTAGTATCTTAATCATATACTTAATACATCAAACATACACTTAGTCCATCAATCATATACTTAGTAGACCAATCATATAAAGATTACATCAATCATATACTTTGTACCTTACTCATATACTCAGTACCTTAATCATATACTTAATACATCAGTCATATACTTAGTACCTCAATCATATACTTAGTACCTCAATCATAAACATAGTACATTCATCAATCATATACTTAGTAGACCAACCATATATAGATTACATCAATCATATACTTTGTACCTTATTCATATACTCAGTACTTTAATCATATACTTAATACATCAGTCATATACTTAGTACCTCAATCATATATTTAGTACCACAATCATATACATAATAGATCCATCAATCATATACTTAGTAGACCAATCATATATTCAGTACATCCATCATATACTTCGTACCTCAAGCATATACTTAATACATCAGACATATACTTAGTACCTCAATCATATACTTAGTAGACCAATCATATATCTAGTACATCAAGCATGTACTTAGTACCTCAATCATATACTTAATACATCAGTCATAAACTTAGTACCTCAATCATATACTTATTACCTCAATCATATACTTAGTACCTTAATCATTTATTTAGTATCTCAATCATATATATAGTACATCCATCAATCATATACTTAGTAGACCAATCAGATATTCAGTACATCAATCATATACTTAGTATCTCAATCATATACTTAGTACCTCAATCATATACTTAGTACATCAATCATACTTAGCACTCATCTAATAAGTTCATCACACTGACCTACATTACCTAAATAATATTTAGTACCTCAGTTATACATGTAGTACATTTATCATCAACGCAGCACACCAATCATACTTAATACCTAAAATAGATGTACCTCTCAATCAATTAAGTTCCTCACACATACCAAGTAAATTAAATATATGTATAACCTCAATCAAAAGTTTACCTCAGTCATACTTAGTAGTTAATTCAAATAAGTTCCTCTCACATAACTTAGAATGCTGATAACCTCAATAAGACTTAGTAGTTCAATCATGCTCAGTACCTCACACACAAATGGAAAAGTAGGACCTCAAACACATATACGCATCAGCCATTGACCTCCCGCATTTAATCAGCAAACTTTTCACTAACATCTCTTAAGTTAATAATACGTACAACCTTAATCAAACTTGGTCATCCTATCATACTTAGTAACTCACACACAAAGTGATTAAAAACAACCTTCGTACCTCATGCGTTTAGCAACTTACACAATAGTTCAATAGTTACTTCACAAATACTAAGCACCTGACATATGCCTAGTATCTGACATTACAAACATGTCTTTAATGTGGTTTAAAGTCAAATTTAACACATGTTGTATGTGGCATATCCAGTTTTATTGGTAGAGCAACAGCTCAGAATGAATCTGAGTAGAGCCATCGTCCTTCTGCATCTTACTGGCAAACTTTCTCACATACAGATTTTGGAGCTAGCGAGACTCGAACCTATGACCTTGGTGGTGAGAGGTAAGTTATCTTGAGACAGCGTCTTAGACCACTCGGCCATGGAGGACCGTTCAGCATTATTAAGTACATCAATTAAACATAGGTAATATATCACTTATCTCAATTATGTCTCATATATGTCTCACATGCTTGGTGCCTCACACAAACAGTTTTTTTGCTCATTTATTCCTTCTATATACCTCTAATCTCGCACATACACTGTACTCCAATGTCATTTAATACCTCAATTAAACACAATCCCTCAAACCTAGGCAGAATTTCACATTAACTTTTCTCAGTTATATTTAGTTTCCCACACATACATTGTACCTTATACATAAATAGTTGGTCACCTCGCATGCAACTTAGTACCTATCACATACATAGTACCTCAATTATACATAGTATCTCAGTAGGAAGTTCTTCATATGAGTTAAGTATCTCAATTATATATAATATATCTCACACATAGTTGGTACCTTATGCATAAATTGTTCCTCACACAAACATAGCTTTGTATCTCAATTACACGAGGTACATATATACTTAGACTCTATCCTATACGTATTATCTCACTAATATTTAATACCTCAACTAAATGTAGAATCTCACACCTTGTTTCTCACATATACTTGATACCTCAATGATTATAAACACCTCACATATACTTGATACCTTAATTATAGTGAACACCTCACATATACATGATACCTTAATTATAGTGAACACCTCACATATACTTGATACCTCAATTATAGCGAACACCTCACATATACTTGATACCTCAATTATAGCGAACACCTCACATATAATTGATACCTAAATTATAGTGAACACCTCACATATACTTGATACCTCAATTATAGTGAACACCTGACATATACTTCATACTTAAATAACATTTAGTGCATAAATTAAACCTTGTATCTGGGTCGTCCGTGGCCTAGCGGTTTGGCGCCTGGTCTTGAGAGTATCGCCCACTGAGGTCATAGGTTCGAGTCACGCTCGGTCCAAAACCTATATGCGAGACAGTTAGCCAGTCACTTGGTGAAGGACGGTGGCTCTACTCAGGTATACCACGAGGCCTTCCTGCATAATTAACATTGGATATGCCATCTTATCACCTGATATATGTTGAAAATGGGGTTAAACCAAAAAAAAAAAAAAGGAAAAGTCTAGTACTTCACACATAGGTAGAACCTCAAAAATACTAAGTACCTCATTTATACTTAGTACATTACAAATGAATATTATCTCACAAATATTCAGAACCATAATTATACATTGTCCCTCAATTGGAATTAGTACGTCACACATACAAATTATCTCATTTATACATAATATCTCAATTATACATATCTCAACTATAAATATCTCAATTATACATAGTATCTCAATTATACATAGTATCTCAATTGAAATTAGTTTGTCACACGTACATAGTATCTCATTTATACATTATATCTCAAATATACATGTATAATATATCAAATATACATATCTCAATTATACAACGTATCTCAAGTATACAACGTATCTCAATTATACACATATCATTTATACATAGTATCTCATTTATACATAGTATCTCAAGGTATTAACATTTATTTTGTTAAAAATAATCCATTTGTTTTATAGTTGAATGTGAACTCTTAAGTTGAGCACGGCACAAAGTTGTATAACCTATGTATGACCTGGGTTCTACCAAAACTAAGGAAAACGGCACGGTCTCATACTTATTTTAAAAATGCTTATACGATTTAAAACACATTAATAGGAACGAAAAGGCGTTTGTTAACGGCAGTGTAAAACAGGCCAAACGTTGCTAAATTGTATTAGAACATATCTGTGGTGGTATTTTTGGTGAATTATTCATATATACATGTACATGTATGTAGTGTTGATTTCAAATATCGTATTGATCATTATCATACATGCGCTGTCAATTTCCATTTAATAGTCCATCATTTCCATATATCAGGGGCTTAATGCAGGACTGATCTATCTAAAAATTTACTAAGAATGTAGATAGACTAGTTATACACTAAACCTTCGATATATGTTGTTGATTTCAATGTATGTGCTGTTAACTTTGTTCTAAAATATATACGGAACGAAACAGCGAACCTGCCACTTTTGTATTTTCAATATATTCGTCAAAATACGGCGTGGAGCTATTAAAACGTTTGTATATGGCATAAACAGACACTTAAATATTTTTACATAGCCTAAATATGTTTTCTTATTCAAGTCCAAATTTCAAGGAAATCGCTTTGATACTTTTTGAGAAAATAATAAAATGTCAGGTTGTGGGTTATCTGCTCCGTTAGGTATAGAATTATGAGATACGAGCCAACAGATCACGCCAAAGGGTACCGATGCCAAGCCCTAATATGATATTAGTTACTCGTTGATTGAGTTGACTCAGGTTTAACCCACGAAGAAAGAACACGATTAACAGGAGTTGCGGTGGTCTAGTGGTTAACATGTTTGCTCAAAGACACAAAGGTCCCTAGATCGGGTTTCGTCGGGATTTTACATGCACACACATAGTACCTTAGTCGAGCAGTTTAAGTTACTGTGAAAGCATTCAAACAATTTGGAGACAGACAGACAGACAGACAGACAGACAGACAGACAGACAGACAGACAGACAGACAGACAGACAGACAGACATACAGACAGACAGACAGACAGACAGACAGACAGACAGACAGACAGACAGACAGACAGACAGACAGACAGACAGACAGACAGACAGACAGACAGACAGACAGACAGACAACAGACGGACGGACGGACGGACGGACGGACGGACGGGCGGGCGGGCGGGCGGGCGGGCGTCTGGCTGGCTGGCTGGCTGGCTGGCTGGCTGACTGACAGACAGAACACAGGAATAAAAAAACTCAACAATATATATATATGGAGATAATTATTTGTGAATAACCAAGACATAAATGTACAGACCAGACTACGGCCAGTGCGCCTAGCTACAATGCAAACCATAGATACAATATCAAGGCCTCTGCCAAACAAAATAAATTTGGTGTCGACCATGACTTATATGCTATGGAATTACATGCAACACATCTGGACAGGGTAGACAAATTTACATACATGAAGTGATATAAGTGAAATCAACAATAAATATATGAATGAAATTAAGACCACATGAACATGAATTCATCGATATAAATATGAAATTAACTACATAAATTCAACAATATAAACATATATAAAACATAAATTAGCAACATTTCGGATCATTTATGTTTGTTTGTCGATGTTGAGTATTTAAGCAACCCAGAAATCATACGACGATGGTGAAAACCGCACAAAACCAATTAGCTTAAGTGATTAAGCTGTACATAACGAGCCCCGGGCTGTTTCCTACCGAGCCGTAACGTAGAATAAGAATGTGTCCGTGACCCATAGATGCCCCTGTGACATGCTCGTAAAAAACCTGTTCAAAGCACAAGGAGAAATAAAAAAATAAAAAATAAAAACTTACACTCGCGCCGTCCCATGGTCCAGGACAAAGAACAAGAACTAACGTTGGGTTACAAAAACTTATTGAATATTGTAAGAAATTAATGTACTTATTAACTACTTTTGATAAGAGATGGATGCAAAGAATGATTCAAATGATAGTTCAAGGACTTGTATATAATTCTATATAATTCCTTGGATATTGTAAACACTCGCTTATTAGATCAAGTATTGATGTTTCTTAAATTTGCTTATTTTCCTTCTTCTTGCATGGTCCTCTCATTAGTGTGATCGCCACGAGGCACCAACATGTTTATGTTACAATAATTATGATAAAACGACTCTGCTGTGGTTAACTGCCAATGCCAGACCTCAAAATCTGAAGCCTCGGTTGTGGCTACGTGCTCGACTAGCCGGTTCAAAAAATATGATTTCTGAAAGAAAGAAAAAGTACCGGTCGATATATGTTACGAATATCTTTTTGTGATCTCTAGTGATGTGAAGAACCCGTCTGGTAGTATATCGCCCAGATCATATGTGTGGTGATGGAAATGACGGCATTACCTGCGAAGAAAGAACACGGCTTATTAACCGTGTGGCCTCCAGTGTTGAGGTTTGCCGTGCAGAAGAACCCGTCTGCTAGTATATCGCCGAGACCATATGTGTTGTGATGGAAACGACGGTATTTCTCGCGTAGAAAGCACACGCCTATCTCACCGTGTGGCCTCCAGTGTTGGGGCTTGCCGGGTAGAAGATCCCGTCTGCTAGTATATCGCTGACACCACGTGTGTCGCGATTGACAATCACAAGATTGGCGCTACGTTTGCGCTCGTGTGGCGTCTACCAACCAAGGTCTGGTATCATTTGGCTGGCACCACTCTCAGTTACATTGATAAACTTTGTAATGTGCTACGTGATGTACCGCTGTCATGTCGAAGACAGGCTCAGAGGTTATAAATATCTGAGTTCTGCTTAATACAACCAACCAAAATCCATGTTGTAATATGGGTTAACTCGGATATACAATGCGGTTTTATAATCTCGGGCCCAACACGAGCAAGTTGTACTTGTACGTAACCATGTTTTCATCCGGGTAATTTTCAGTTTCTGGATTTTACAAAAAAAACATCAGATTCTTTACATACAGACGATATATTAATCTGCATTCAATTCTTTGAAAAATTGAGATGGGCCATTTGTTGCTTTTTGTAATATTTTTTTTCTCCGTATGTACTCATCTGACGAAACCACAGGCAGATAAATGATATTGAAGTTATAACAGCAGATACGCTAAAGTTGGGAAGACAAAAAAAAACTCCGCCAAGATACGTCTTCGGCGTATGATTAATGCCCCGTGATACAGCCACTTGCTTTCGTACACGCATGGTTACTTTATGTTAATGTTAACATACATCGCCCCGGGCCTAGTCATAAAATATACACACATACCTTTTGTTTTAGATGGGGGCTCTCATAGGGAAACTGTTCGTCGGCAATATATATGTATACGTACATTTTTCGACATTGGGGCGCACTTCGGGGTGTACTTTGGTTTGTGCATAAATTTGCTGGAGCTGACACGTTGGTCTGAAGTTAACTTGTTTGTAAAAGTCGATGCTCTGGTTATTAAAAGTAGAAATATACATTTAAAATCACAACCCTTCTTCCATAAATACATTAGTGAAAACATCTGTATGTGTTTGTGAATGTATCTGCATACTAGCAAACCCCTTTCCGGTGGCTATGTTCAAACTCGTTTCTAAAGGAAGTTGTACGGTCGTTTGATTCGTTTAAATCAAATTTAACCTGCGACTTAATTAATTATTGTGTATATGTCTCCGATATAACATGCAAATATATGGCGTTCTATGCGCATCAAGATTTTTGAGGCCATCTTCTATAGTTCCTTGTGCGCATGTTATAGATATCAGAACATCTTTTCACAACACGTTTTCCCTTAGAATAAACCAAGTTAACCACTAAACCACCGATATTGGGAGCACAGGGCCACAGATCTTGGGAACCACCCATCTTTGAGAAAATATGGTAATCACTAGACCATCGATCGTGGACGAAGAGCACCAGAGCATCGATTTGGGAGAAAGGGCGCTGAGCACTGAAACACAGACATTGGATAAATAAGCTAATCACTAGAACATTTATATTGGAGAAATATGTAACAACTAGAACACAGACATTGGAGAAATATACTAAAAAATAGAACACAGACATTGGAGAAATATACTAACAACTAGAGCATAGATATTTGAGAAATATACTAACAACTAAAACACAAATATTGTAGAAATATGCTAATAACTAGAACACAGACATTGGAGAAATATACTAACAACTAGAACACAGATATTAGATAAATATGCTTACAACTAGAACATAGATATTGGATAAATATATTAACAAATAGAACACAGATATTGGAGAAATATACTAACAACTAGAACACAGATATTGGAGAAATATACTAACAAGTAGAACATAGATATTTGAGAAGTTATGGTAACAACTAGACCATATATATTTGAGAAATACACTAACAACTACAACATAGCTATTAGAGTAATATTTTAACAACTAGAACACAGATATTGGAGAAATATACTAACAACTAGAACATAGATATTAGAGAAATATATTAACAACTAGAAAATAAATATTGGAGAAATATACTTACAACTAGAACACAGATATTGGAGTAATATGCTAACAACTAGAACACATATATTGGAGTAATATGCTAACAACTAGAACATAGATATTGGAAAAATATACCAACAACAAGAACATAGATATTGGAGAAATATACTAATAACTTAAACATAGATATTGGAGAAATATGCTAACAACTAGAACATAGATATTAGAGAAATCTACTAGCAACTAGAACATAGATATTGGAGAAATATACTAACAACTAAAACATAGATATTGGAAAAATCTACTAGCAACTAAAACATAGATATTGGAGAAATATACTTATAACTAGAACATAGCTATTACAGTTATATGCTAACAACAAGAACACAGATATTGGAGTAATATGCTAACAACTAGAACATAGATATTGGAGTAATATGCTAACAACTAGAACAAAGATAATGGAAAAATATACCAACAACTAGAACATAGATATTGGAGAAATATACTAATAACTAGAATATAGATATTGGAGAAATATACTTACAGCTAGAACATAGATATTGGAGAAATATACTAACAACTAGAACACATATATTGGAGAAATATGCTAACAACTAGAACACAGATATTGGAGAAATATATTAACAACTTGAACATAGATATTGGAGAAATATACTAACAACTTGTACACAGACATTGGAGAAATATACCAAAAACTAGAACATAGATATTGGAGAAATATACTAACAACTAGAACACAGATATTGGAGAAATATACTAATAACTAGAACACAGATATTGGAGAAACATACTAACAACTAGAACACAGATATTAGAGAAATATGCTAACAACTAGAACATAGATATTGGAGAAATATACTAACAACTAGAACAAAGATATTGAAGAAATATTCTAATAACTAGAACATAGATATTGGAGAAATTATGATTACAACTAGAACATAGATATTGGAGTAATATGCTAACAACTAGAACATATATGTCAGAGAAATATACTAACTACTTGGACACAGATATTGGAGAAATATACTAACAACTAGAACAGAGAACATTGGAGAAATATGCTAATCACTAGAAAATAGATATTGGAGAAATATGCAAACAAACAGAACACAGACATTGGAGAAATATGCTTACAACTAGAACACAGATAATGGAGAAATATACTAACAACTAGAACAAAGTGCCAGGGATGGTCACTGTTGTTGCAGGTAGTCAAGTATACAGTCAAACCTGTGTAAGTGGCAACCTCTATTAAGACGTCACTTGTCTTAAGCAGCCACATTTGCCATTTCCCCATTTATATTCTTTCAGAGTAAATAAACCTGTATCAAGCAACAACCTGTCTTATAAGGCCACTTTTGCTCCATCCCCTCGACTGGCTGCTTATGACAGGTTCATTACATGTAGTAAAACAGAATTATGTGCATCACATGACATCTGGTATCATCAGTGACTTAATTAAATGTGTATATGTCTCTGGTATCATCAGTGACTTAATTAAATGTGTATATGTCTCTGGTATCATCAGTGACTTAATTAAATGTATATATGTCTCTGGTATCATCAGTGACTTAATTAAATGTTTATATGTCTCTGGTATCATCAGTGACTTAATTAAATGTTTATATGTCTCTGGTATCATCAGTGACTTAATTAAATGTGTATATATCTCTGATATCATCAGTGACTTAATTAAATGTTTATATGTCTCTGGTATCATCAGTGACTTAATTAAATGTGTATATGTCTCTGATTTCATCAGTGACTTAATTAAATGTATATATGTCTCTGATATCATCAGTGACTTAATTAAATGTGTATATGTCTCTGATATCATCAGTGACTTAATTAAATGTTTATATGTCCCTGGTATCATCAGTGACTTAATTAAATGTGTATATGTCTCTGATATCATCAGTGACTTAATTAAATGTTTCTATGTCTCTGGTATCATCAGTGACTTAAATAAATGTGTATATGTCTCTGGTATCATCAGTGACTTAATTAAATGTTTATATGTCTCTGGTATCATCAGTGACTTAATTAAATGTGTATATGTCTCTGATATCATCAGTGACTTAATTAAAAGTTTATATGTCTCTGGTATCATCAGTGACTTAATTAAATGTTTATATGTCTCTGGTATCATCAGTGACTTAATTAAATGTATATATGTCTCTGGTAACATCAGTGACTTGATTAAACCTGTTTATGTCTCTGGTATCATCAGTGACTTAATGAAATGTGTATGTCTCTGGTATCATCAGTGACTTAATTAAATGTGTATATGTCTCTGGTATCATCAGTGACATTAAATGTGTATGTCTCTGGTATCATCAGTGACTTAATTAAATGTGTATATGTCTCTGGTATCATCAGTGACTTAATTAAATGTTTATATGTCTCTGGTATCATCAGTGACTTAATTAAATGTGTATATGTCTCTGGTATCACCGAGTTACATTGTTTCTTTTGAGAAACACGTTTACTGTAGGCTAATGTATTTGTTTTACAAGTGTGACATGCATATCCTGGTACTGACCTAGTTACAGGTAAATCACAACTTTGACTTCTCACCTTTATGTATGACCACCATGCTTAATTTCAATTTTCGAAAAAAGCTTTATTCAAGTATCCAGAAACAGCAACATAAACTCTTTTTCCAACTGTCCAAGAAATTACTAACCCAAAACCCTAGACACTTAAATAAATATCCAATGTTTTCGTACATTCTTAAGCTACTTTGGTTCAGATGTACGTATGGACAGACAAACATACTTACAAGACACAAATGAATTTATGATTAAAATAACACAAACAAGAAATGTCACTGTTAAGTGTCGAATGCTCCCCAAATGGTCTGTGAAAAATAACAATATATGAAATAATAGGTAGCAATGTTTCCATGAATATCAAGAGTAATGGACTGATGTTTCAGACTAGACATGCAATTTCAGGTTTTTTTTTACATTAAAACATGACCTTAACCTTTGTGTAACCTTGACCTTGACATCTGATGTAATGGTCTTGGTATTTCAACAGTTAAATACAGGTGAAACATTATCATCACATGCTGATCACTTGTGTCAAGCTATTTTAAAAGTGTTTTTGAAATCCATCCATGTATGATAAAGTTAAAGGACAGACTTGAAATCTTTAACAGATTCAAAGTATTGTAATACATACTCAAAGTGTGACCTTGACCTTTGAGGTATGGGTCTAGGTCTTACATGCGACATTTAATTATGTCATGTTGATCAACTGAGCCAAGTGTTTTTAAAATCTATCCATAGATGACAAAGTTACAGACCGAACAAGAAATCTAACACAGACTGAAAGTGTTGTCAAACAAACTCAAAGTGTGACCTTGATATTTGAGGTATGCATGTGGGTCTTACATCTTTTAGACCGTACACGAAATCTCAATCAGACTGAGTGTCATCAAACAAAGTTAAATTGTGACCTTGACCTTTGATGTGGGATTCTGGGTGAAACGCGTGACACATCATCATGCTATGTTGATCATTTGTAGTTAGTATCAACAAAATCCATCTATGCATGACAAAGTTACAGGCCAGACACGAAATCTCAAAAAGACAGAAAGTGTTGTCAAACAAACTCAAAGTGTGACCTTGACCTTTGAGGTATGGGTATGGGTCTTACTCGCAACACGTCTTCATATTATGTTGATCATTTGTAGCAAGTATTTATAAAATCCATCTATGCATGACAAAGTCACAGGTCGGACAGGAAATCTCACACAGACTCAGTATTGTCAAACTCGAATTGTGACCTTGACCTTTGAGGTACGGGTATGGGTTTTACTCGCGACATGTCATCATGTTATGTTGATCATTTGTAGCAAGTATTTATAAAATCCATCTATGCATGACAGTTACAGGCCGGACAGGAAATCTCAGACACAGTGTCGAACAAACTCAAATTGTGACCTTGACCTTTAAGGTATGGGTGTGGGTCTTACTTGCTACATGTCATCATGTTATGTTGATCATTTGTAGCAAGTATTAACAAAATCCATCTATGCATGACAAAGTTACAGGCCGGACACGAAATACCGGAGGGATGCTACGATTTCTTTATGCCACCCAAAAAATTTCTTGGTGGGGGCAGAAAAAGCCTTTCTATCATTTAAAAAAATGAACAGATGAACACCACCAAAAAAGGGTCTAACCCTAATGTAAAAAAACAGAATGACCCCCTCCATCCCGAAAAACACACACAGACTCTCCCTCCCCCGAAATATAGCTCAGAAGGTATTTTAATCCCGTAAAAGCATTTTTACACTCACATTTGCCCCATAATGCCATTTTCTTCCCCCAACAAATACCAGATGTGCAGAAAATAACACCACAATGTCCATCTGGTATGCTTCAAACAGAGAAACAGACGGACAGGCAATTACTATTAACCCTATTTCTCATAACAGTGTTTCTTCTAAAATAAGGCATTTATAAACAAGTTTACAAGATAATTTTAAAACTTTATTTTGATATATAAACAACAGACAACAATAATACAGAAGTGAATCACATTTGATAAATTTGTAAATAATTTGTTTATTGATTACAAAATTTTAATACTTTTTTTAATAAAACAAAAAATGTGTCCATCAGTCACAGATGCCACTCCTCTGTTATTTTGATATAATCAACATACAACAATAATGTTTAAGTGAATCAACTTTGGTAAAGTTATTTTTAATGCTTATTTTTTTTTATTTATAATACAATTTGAATACACTTTTTAATAAAACAAAAATTGTGTCCAGTGGACACAGATGCCACCGCTCTGTGTTGGTGATTTAACCCAATATTATGTCAAAAAAAAGACATAACTCCAGTAAAAGTTGACAGACATTGACCCATATCAAACTTGACAGGTCTGTATTTTATAAGTATACAGCTACACACCATATATAAATTAAATATATAGAACTTTTCAGAAGTAATTTATCCAAATCCAGCTCGATGAATGGTTGCACAGACGGATGAACTGAAGGCCGGAGAGAGGTAACACTTAATACCTTCACAATTTTTGGAATGGAACTGGCATATAAAATAAAGAGATCAGAGAATAAAAAAAAACAAGATGACCACCGATCATAAAAAAAATCACTTCAATTAAAAAAAGCATCACCTTGTATAATTATGAAAAATGACAACAATAATTTTTAAATACATATATGTGAATTTTCATTCCATTGAACACAATCATGAAAGTTTGTTTTATGTACTGTCAATTGTGGTGCTTCCAACATATACAAAATTATCTGCACTTGACTGCAAAGTAAGTCCAGAGCTTACACGTACATGTGTGTCTCTCTGTCTCTCGTCCGCTCCAAGTTAGAAACAGTATCAAGCGTGTGTTTTTTAGAGGCTATGACTTTGAGACTGTGATCGAACCCTCTCTCTCTATCGTTCGCTCCCATCTGTCTGTCTGTCTGTCTGTCTTTCTCTCTCTCTCTCTCTCTCTCTCTGTCGTCCATTCCTGGTTAGAACCAGTATCAAATTTTAAGGGCTATCGCTTTGAGACAGTAATCAAACCAGCTCTCTCTGTTTTTCTCTCTCATTCGCTCCTGTCTGTCTGTCTCTCTCATCCACTCCTGGTTAGAACCAGTATCAAGTGTGTTTTTTTTTAAAGGCAATCACTTTGAGACTGTGATCGAACCCTCTCTATCTCTGTCTCTCTCTGGTCCGCTCCTAGTTCAACAAAAGTTTTTTTTTTTAAAGGCTATTGCTTTGAGACTGTGATCGAACCCATGACTAGACTGAACGACCATGTCTAAAACCATTGACTGCTTGAAACCATGTGATAAACTCTGCTCAACTGGAATATAGCCACAGAGACAAGGCATTATACCCTACCCAATGCTGACATATGCTCAACTAATCTTCAAATTAGGACTCCATCTGACCAATCATATAAAACAAGGCAGTGTTTCAATAGGATAATGCCGCAAGCCATATAACATATACCAAGAAACATATGCTACATCATATATATTTAACAAGGCAACATAAATTATCTTCCTTGAAGCCCTCAAAATCAATCAGATGCCAAAACCAATACAAATATTAACAAGCATAAAAAATGTATCACAGTGAAAAAGATCATCCAACATGACATTGTTAAGGTACATGTATATAATAAAAAAATAATTTTCTTTAGCAATGGGTTTTAATGCAATGTTCAACACAGAATTTGGTGTTGTGACTGTACTACTGCTCACTGTCACTGTTTTTACCCCCCAATACATGATCTGGTACAGCTCAACTCACCTTCTGCTCATTGGTAAATATACATCAGACTTCATTCATTTGTTCATCCATCCAGTCATTAATTAAATGACTAATTGATTGGTTAATTATTTATTTATTTATTCATTTTTATACATATATTTATTCATTGATTCATTTATTTATGAAGTCATTCAATAATATTCATGTTACATATTTCATTCATTCATTCATTCATTCATTCATTCATTCATTCATTCATTCATTCATTCATTCATTCATTCATTCATTCATTCAGTCAGTCAGTCAGTCAGTCAGTCAGTCAGTCAGTCAGTCAGTCAGTCATTCATTCATTCATTCATTCATTTATTGTCATTCAACAATATTATACATTATTGTGTAGAAGTATCACAAATCACTCTCACAGAAATTAGATACAATTAATTTTTTAAAAATTAATAATTGAGACATTATTTTATATTATATATACTGGTACATTGGTATTTGGCAATATTTACATTGTTTATTAAACTACAACTTCATTTCTGTATCTTTCTACAGACAAAATCAAGACAAAATACTGATTAAAAAATGCTGAAATTACGCTGATTAAAAAATGCTGAAACTACACTGATTAAAAAATGCTGAAACTACGCTGATTAAAACATGCTGAAAATACGCTATAACACATGTACATGTTTCACAAGGCTTCTCCGTTCTACATCACCTACATTTTGACGTAAAACTTCATTTCACTCATTAAACCATGTATATGAATTTAAGACAATTTTCAACATCAAACACAGCTTATATAACATTGACATAATGTAATCTCCCTATTCCTACACCCTTCAAAAATTTCCTGTAATTCTATTGGTGGGTGCTCTTATAATATAATTTGCAGGTGATAAAAAGTACATATTCCGTTGGTAAAATCACCATTTGTTCCCACTTAATGTATTACTATGTCATTTACTTACAATGGTAAACGTGACCATTCAACACCTCATATACAGTTGCAAATTTCAAAATTACAGTATACTTAACTGTATATTAAAGCTTCTACTCCAACAAATGGCCCATTGTTTTTTTATAAACAATATTAAAATTATCAATAAATTTTTGTTTTTTGTTTTATCATATTTGAAAAAAAAAACTTTTTCTGTTCTGTAATAAAGTCTGCTCTTTAAAAAAAATGAAAAAAAATAACACAAGGGATGGGACAGGGTGGGGGTTAAAGATATTTCAATAGTAAACATATTTCCCCCAGAACAAATAACAATGTTTTGTAACTTTTCCTTGAAAAAATAGAACACAAGGGGTAAGGCAGAAAGGGTTGGGAGTAAAATGTATTTCATGTTAAGTTATATAAAATGGCAACACAACATAAAGATTTTGACTAGCTGCAGTTTTAAAGTTATTTCTGATTGGACTATGTTCAAATAAAAAAACAACTTTAAATGAAAAATGTTTTGACTAGTGTGAAGATGCTTTTAATGAAGAGGGTCAGTCTGACCGTAAATTGCTGACCAGTGGCAGAGGAGACAATGCTAAGTAGGCAATATTTGCTAATGCAAGGGTAATACTTCATTTAACCCTTTACTTCATATAGACGCCTTTGGACACCTCTAATATAGAAGGCTTTGGACACCTCTAATATAGAAGGCTTTTGAATTATTGGGTAAATTATGTTTATATTAACTGATAGAGTGTAAAACAGTGCAGGAAGTGTTCAGATTGCTCTGTTCAGAAACAGAGAAGAAGCTGTCAGAGCTAAACATAAAACTTTAACTGGCAGACAATGACGACAAAGGCCACAGCGGACACTCCAGTGTCATGACAATAGCTGTTCATTTTTTTCAAAAAGATGAGCTGAAAATGTACTTGCAAAAAGCATTTCCATTTTAATCAAATTCTTTGTTCAGAATAAAAATAATACTATTGTCAATACTTAAGGATTAACAGTTATGACGAAGTCACTTTGTATATTTCATATCTACAATTTGATTGTCAATATTACAAGTATAAACACTGCTTCATTGTATTGAAAATCTTTCGAATTGTCATTAAAAAAAAAATATACTGAAAGCAGATGTCTTTCTATACATTTTAAGAAGAAAAAGAAAGACACTCTCCCATCAAAACTGAAACTTTCTGCTCCCACTGTCTAAAAACAAACTCAAAATCTGCTCGATTAGACAGAACAACCAACCAGTAGAATCTAATCCATTCCCTGTCTAAGAACAAACAAGTGAGCCTGCTCAATTAGACAGTGGTTCCCTGTCAGCTTGATCCCATTCCTGCAGTACATCCATAGCAGTGACTGTCAACTGGGATCTCCAACTCCTCAACATCTTTACATGACTCTATATCAAACACAGTCCGCATCCCTGAAATACAGAAAGCTTACATGACTCTATGTCAAACACAGTCTGCATCCCTGAAATACAGCAAGTTGACATGACTCTATATCAAACAAAGTCTGCATCCCTGAAATACAGAAAGTTTACATGACTCTATGTCAAACACAGTCTGCATCCCTAAAATACAGAAGGTTACGTGACTCTATGTCAAACACAGTCTGCATCCCTGAAATACAGCAAGTTGACATGACTCTATATCAAACAAAGTCCGCATCCCTGAAATACTGAAAGTTTACATGACTCTATTTCAAACACAGTCTGTATCCCTAAAATACAGCAATTTAATCTAAAAAATCTTTTTGGGGGGGGGGGGGGGGGGGGGGGGGGAGGGGGGGAGGAGGAGTGGGGGTTTAATATCATTTTCAATATATGACATTATACATGCTACATCCAGTTTTATTGGTGGAGGTTGACCTCAGAATGAATCTGAATCCTTCCTCAAGTAACTAGCAAATTTTCTCACATAAAGTTTTTGGACCAAGCTGGGCACAAACTGACAACCGCAGTGATGAGAGGTTTGTGATAATTAGATAACAGCGCCTTAGACCACTTAGCAACACAGGATCATTGAATCATGTTTAAAAAGAATTACAAAAAGATTTTCTGGAAAAAAACATATTTACTTTAGGTTAAATTTTATCTAATGCCAAATTAAAAGTAACATTACCGTACCTTCTAGTTAAAGGGGCATCACCTCTCTGTGTGTGATATTGGAATGAAATTTAAATAATTATTATCATGGAATACAACAATTTAGTCTACTTTCTTATCTATTTTGAATAAGACTAGTTTTGCACTACTTTCTGGATTACTGTTTCTGTCTGAAAAGGGGAATAACTCTTGAAAACATTTTAAAAGCATACCCATGGTTATCAATAAAGCAAAGTGTAACAAATATTTTGTTTCCATCAGGTTTTATCAGTATGAATTCTCCCCAACCAAAAAAAACCAACAACACAATCACGAATACAGCTGTTTGTAGACAACTGTTTTAAACAAAAATTTCTAGGAACTAACAAGTGTTGCGGCAGAAAATCACACTGATTTCTTCAAATGCACATGATTTCCTTTCAAATACATACAGTTGGATTATTTGGTGAGAGAGCATTAATTTATAGCTGATGTCTCTTTAATACAAAATTAAAAGTAACATGATTATAGCTTTTAATAAATGCAAAAGTTGTTGGAATACAATTTTTTTGTTTTCGAAGGAAACGTATGTCTGCAAGCTATCCTTTTTTCGCAGTTAACGAGCTGCACAGAGAATATTTTTTATTTTTTAGAACAAAGAGTCATAACTGTCTTCAGGACCATCGCACCAGAAAGCCGCACAGCTAGACTGATACTCATACAAAATTTCATGAAAATATACTAAACATTTAATGAGTAAACAAGATTTCTATTCTAAGAAAATGAAAAGGGCATCATAAACTCTCTTCAAAATCATCGGACCTGAACCCTGTCCCAATATGCACATCAAGACTTCATACTGATACTATCTACATAATTTCATCAAAATCAAATGAGCGGTTACGTAGCTGAAGCCCAGACAAGATTTTATTTAAAAAAATTGAAAGGGACATAGCTCTCATATGAATTATCAGACTGGAAACCTTTGGCAGCAAGCACAACATGATTTCATATTGATACTTCCTAAAAAATGTCATAAAAATCCAATGAATTTTAGGCCAATATAAATCCATTATAAATTAACTGCTAGATTATCATCTTAATTTCCCTAAAAAAGGGGGAGGGTAAGGGAGGATTTTATTTTGTGTTTTAAATTTTGTTGTTTAAAAAAAGAAAAAAAAAAGAAAAAAAGGGAAGTCACTGGTAAGTGTCACATGCCCCCCATATGGTCTGTAAAAATAATTATATATTTTATAATAGGTAGCCATGTATCCATGAATATCAAGAGTCATGGACTGCGTTTCAAACTAGACATGCAATTTCATTGTGTGTTTTTTTTACATTAAAGTGTGACCTTGACCTTTGTGTAACCTTGACCTTGACATCTAATGTAAAGGTCTGGATATTTCTACAGGTATATGCAGGTGACTCATCATCATGATATGTTGATCACTTGTGTCAAGCTATTTTAAAATTCCTTCATGTAAAACAAAGTTACAGACAAGCATGAAAGATCAAATAAACTGAAAGTGTGACCTTGACTTCTGAGGCAAGGTTCTGGGCTTTAATGCAACGTTTTGTCATGTCATGTTGATCAAATGATAAATTGAGCCAAGTGTTTTTCGAAATCCATCCATGTATAATAAAGTTACAGACTGTACTTGAAATCTCAAAGTGTTGTTGAATAAACTCAAAGTGTGACCTTGACCTTTGAGTTACGGGTCTGGGTCTTACGTGCGACACATCGTTATGTCATCTTGAATCATTGACCTAAGTTAAAGACGAAGTTACAGACCAGACACTAAATATCAAACAAATTGAAAGTGTGACATTGACGTTTGAGGAAAAGTTCTGGGTCTTATATGCGACACTTCATCATGTCATTTTGATCAACTAAGTCAAGTATTGTTGAAATTTATCCATAGGTGACAAAGTTACAGGCAGGACACGAAATCTCAAACAGACTGAAAGTGATGTCAAACAAAGTTAAATTGTGACCTTGACCTTTGAAGTGGGAGTATGGGTATTATGCGTGACTTATCGTCATGTTATGTTGATAATTTGTGGCGAGTATTAACAAAATCCATCTATGCATGACAAGTTGCAGGCTGGACACAAAATACTGGATAGGGGGCGGACAGGGATGATAATCTAGCTATTAAACTGCAACGACAGGGATGATAATCTAGCTGTTAAACTACAACAACAGGGATGATAACCTAGCTATTAAACTACAACAACAGGGATGATAATCTAGCTATTAAACTACAACAACAGGGATGATAATCTAGCTATTTTACTACAACAACAGGGATGATAATCTAGCTATTAAACTACAAAGTGAAGTGGGATACATAATTATCTTACCTTCACCTTCTTTTCCGATACTGATGTTTAACTGTTGATTAAAGTCGCAGTCGAACACTTCCCCGTTCCAGTTGATGTTAAGAAGGTTACGACACATCAACTTGTCAATTGTTTCCAAGTTATAATTTCTTACCAACAGGTCCATGTAGTCATGTAACTCATTCCTAGAAATAAAATGTAAAACTGCAACAGGGATAAACATTCCAATTTTTGTTGATGTTGTATGGTAGTGGTACTTTCAACAATCTTTAAGTCATATCACGATGGGATCTACTCGAGACTCAGTATTCTGAGCACTGCCACACTGGAGTATCATACCCCAAACATATGGAAGGATAGTCCACCTAGTCACATTATACTGACAATGGGTCGACCAGACCTAGAACTATCCTCTAAATGCTGAGCACCATTTTTCAAGTCTTTGGTATGACCCGGCTGGGTACCACAATGTGCTGCCTTCCTCATGTGAGGTGGACACTCTACCATTAGACCATGCTGCAGTGTAGTTCTGTCTTTAACTTCATATCAAAATGAACTAGAGTTTATTCAACTGCTGAAATATAATTAACGAGGTATTTACAATGGAGATGCTATGAGTAACATTTGTCACTAGTGACATTTTTCACTAGTGACTTCCCATTCCTGAACACCTTGTAAATTATTTTACACTAATGGAAAACAACAGCTGAAATAATTATTTATTACATTTCATAAATTGGTTAAAAAATTAAACATATTCTTTTAACATCTTACAACTTAGACAAACCATGTTAAAAGTCTTACTGGGTATTAAGAACCAGTACTAAACATGCTATTAAGGATAAAGTGTCTAGTTAAGTTTATGTGGATATTAGGCATAAATTTTTATTGAGTAGTAAGATAAGCTCTAAATTTGTTGTTCATCAGTGTAATTGACCTGACGTGGGCTGTCAATCAAACAAGTCGATAATTCATTCAGGGATCAATATTGTTATTCTGTCATTTTCTTTAGACAAGTGAACCATCTCTAAGTAAAGACTACATTGTATTATATTGTATTTACTTGGACAAACAATGCCAAGTGGCCAGTGGGCAGAGCGATAGTTGCGCCCATATCAGGTCAATTGTTTAATAGACAAGAGGCCCTAGAGGGCCTGAGGACACTTTACTGACTCATAGTGGCAATAGCACTTTTTGAAATTCTACTATGCAATAGAAACATCGGGGCAGGGTCATTTTAACCCTAGGGACACCATTTTAACAAAACTATAATGAGAAGAAGATTTTTTAAGTTTTGGACTATTTTTAGTAATGGTGGCCATCTTGAATTTTAGATAGAAAAAAAATCTTCTGTATAATCTCCTATGCAATAGAAACATCCGTGTGAAGTTTCAGTTTAATTAGCCTAGTGGTTTAAGAATACATGAAAAAAAAAGAGAATTTTCTGTTTTCCCATAGTATCCCTATGTAAAATTCTAAGTTTCCTTACAGGGCCCCTATAAATTTTAACCCCTAAATTCTTATCTGCAATCAAACCCCTACACACATTGATAATTTAAATCAAATATGTACAAATCTGACACACCGGTTCTAAAGAAAACAATTTTAGTAATTCCCAATTTGTACCCTTTTGGGATCCCTCCTGACCCCTTAAGACAGTGGAACCCAGTCATTTTTACAAATCTTAACCTCCTTCACCTAACAATGCTTTTGTGAAGATATTGGCAAAATCATTTTCATTTAAAAAAAATAAATATTTTATTGAATTGTGTCCCCTAAATTGAACCCTCGGAGCAGAATCATTTTTTACCCTAAGGACACCATTTGAACAAATCTAACAAAACTATAGTTGGTCATCATTACTACATAAACATTTTGAAAATCTGTTGGGCCGTTCATGAGAAGAATATTTTTTAAGTTTTGGACTATTTTTAGTAACAGTGGCCATCTTGAATTTCAGTTTTAAAAAAAAAAATCTTCTGTATAGTCTCCTATGCAACAGTAACATCCATGTGAAGTTTCAGTTTAATTGGCAGATGAAAGAAAAAGAGAATTTTCTGTTTCCCCATAGTATCCCTATGTAAAATTCTAAGTCCCCTTACAGGGCCCCTATAAATTGTAGCCCCTAAATTCTTATCTGCAATCAAACCCCTACACATAGGGATAATTTATGCCAAATCTGAACTAATCTGACATACTGGTTCATAAGAAAACGGTTTTAGTAATTCCCAATTTTTACCCTTTTGGGGTCCCTCCTGACCTCTTAAGACAGTGGAACCCAGTAATTTTTACAAATCTGAACCTCCTTCACCAAACAATGCTTCTGTGAAGATATAGGCCAAATCATTTCCATTTAAAAAAAAAAAAATAAAAAAGTAAATATTATAATGACATGTGTCCCCTAATTGAACCACTGGGCGGGCTCATATTTAACCCTAGGAACACCATTTGAACAAATCTAACAAAACTAAAGTTGGTCATCATAACTACATAAACATTTTGAAAATCTGTTGGGCCGCTCATGAGAAGAAGATTTTTTAAGATTTGGACTATATTTAGTAACGGTGGTCATCTTGAATTTCAGATCGAAAAAAAAAAATCTTTTGTATAGTCTCCTATGCAAAAGAAACATCCATGTGAAGTTTCAGTTTAATTGGCCTAGTGATTTCAGAGTAAGTGCTGCTAGCAGAAGACAGACGACAGACGACGGACAACGTACAACACGCCATCGCATAAGGTATAAACCCACCATTGATTTTTGTTCTTTATTCTATAGTAAATAATAAAAGTTTGAAGGCTTGTCATTCATAGAGAATCCCAAATGAAAGAAGTGAAACCTACATTTAACTGTTTGTCAACCTCTGCACTATCAAAATATGATGAGAAAAGTAGGGGTCATGTGTCATATAAGAGATTTTTTTTTCTGCTCAGTGTGTACACTGGTGACAAAGTGAAAGTAGACTTCCGAAATCATGAATTCATACCCCAATTTCCAAACATCATTTTTTTTTCTTAATTCACAATTCAAACATGACAATGCTATCAAAATGTTCAAAATACATCAATAATGCCATTCAAATAAAAAAATGAGCATTAAAAAAAAGCAAAAGAAGAAGAATTGACGATTATTTATAACCGCCATTATGCGACTACCCCATGGAAGCACTTCCTTTTTGCAATAGTGGTACTATGCCATAAGCACTTCTGGCCTTCTCCCCCCACCCACCCGCCTCTTCTTACTTATTTAACAGTTAATCCCAAAAAGTATGGCTGTCGGTAGCGGTGTCTCAGATTATCAATCAAGGGTCGTAGGTTTGAATCCCCGCCCGGTCACAGTCTCCATAACAATTGATATACGGCATTACGTCTCATTATCAATCATCTCTCACCCCTGATTCAAATGGGAAAATTATCAATAACTTGCGAAGATGGGGTGTGCTCAAGTACTGGTTAACCGTCCAGGATCCCAGGAAAGAGTGGTTAGGTTAACTGATATCATTTGTCAGCCCTAGATGACATAAAAAGCTAAATATTCATCAATCAATCAATCAATTAATCAATCAATCAATTAATCAATCAATCAATCAAAAAGCATCAATACATGAATAAATTGGGATTTTACATTGTTCCTACATAGCATTATAACAGTATGTGCATGTACCTTCTCGAAAGGAAATCAACAAATCGTTTGATCGGCATGTTTGTGATGGTGAACAGCTCATTAAATTCTATACCAAACACAGACTCCATTTCCTCCTTGTACTTGTCCTTAAGTGGTGCCTGGGGAGGTGGTAGGAATGCTCCTGTAATTGAACACGAAAATGTGTAAGTAACAGCACTTAATTGGTGACTGGGGAGGTTGTAGGAATGCTCCTGTAATTGAACATGAAATGTGTAAGTTACAGCACTTAAGTGGTGCCTGGGGAGGTGGTAGGAATGCTCCTGTAATTGAACACGAAAATGTGCAAGTTACAGCACTAAAGTGGTGCCTGGGGAGGTGGTAAGAATGCTCCTGTAATTGAACATGAAAATATGTAAGTTACAGCACTTAAGTACTGCCTTGGGAGAGTGCAGGAATGCTCCTGTAACTGAACATGAAAATGTGTAAGTTACAGCACTTAAGTACTGCCTTGGGAGAGTGCAGGAATGCTCCTGTAACTGAACATCAAAATGTGTCAGTTACAGCACTTAAGTGCTGCCTGTGGAGAGGGTAGGAATGCTCCTGTAATTGAACATGAAAATGTGTTAGTTACAGCACTTAAGTGGTGCTTGGGGAGGGGGAAGGAATGCCCCTGTAACTGAACATGAAAATGTGTAAGTTACAGCACTTAAGTGCTGCCTTGGGAGGAGGGCAGGAATGCTCCTGTAACTGAACATGAAAATGTGTAAGTTACAGCACTTTAGTGCTGCCATGGGAGGGGGAGGAATGCTCCTGTAATTGAACATGAAAATGTGTGACAGCACTTAAGTGTTGTCTCGGGAGGTGTAAGAATGGTCGTGTAATTGAACATGAAAATGTGTAAGTTAAACACTTAAGAGCTGCCTGCGGAGGGGATAGGAATGCCCCTGTAATTGAACATGAATCTGTGTAAGTTACAGCACTTAAGTGCTGCCTGGGTAGGGGGAGGAATGCTCTTGTAATTGAACATGAAAATGTGTAAGTTTCAAATCTCTATTTTGACTTTCCTCGTTTAAATCATTCTGGACAATTGGACAGATGCCAGACCAAGGATAAACCTTTAATCCCCTCCAGTCATCAATATAAAAGTACTTGCACACATGTACCTCAACTTGCTGAGGTACTGGATGCAAACTTGAGCTTTGCCCAAAGATAACAACGATTGCCAGTTCCTTGGAGTTGGGAAAAATACTAGCCATTTTGTTAACCCTTTACTTTATATAGATACCTTTTGACAACTCTATTATAGACGCCTTTGGACACCTAATATAGAAGGCTTTTGAATTATTGGGTGAATTATGTTTATATTAACTGACAGAGTGGAAAACAGTGCAGGAAGTGTTCAGATTGCTCGTTACGAGCAATCTGAACTCTTCCTGCACTGTTTCCAAATGCCTTCTGTGACTGGTGTGGGAAAACGCTTTTCTATGGAGTAAAGGGTTAAAGCCCATTAAAACCTTAAAATTTTATTGAAAAATATATAATGATAAAATCATAACAGTTCTATCTCTCCCCACCTGCACTCTCTAAATAAACAAACAAACACCAAGTACTAGTTCTACCTAAGAAATCATCGCTCTATCAAGAGTCAGAAAAACTCTGAGCTACTTTGTGATGAAATTTAAATAAATACCGAAATACAATGTATGAAACATTAATAGTTTACAAGACTGACTTTACCTAGGGGATTATACACCAGATCAAGCTCCAACTTTTTGTCGGGTTTACCATATCCTAGCTCATTCAGCTTGATCAGGGCGTGGATGCTTCTGTCGAACACTCCCTTCCCTCGCTGCATATTCACATTCTTGGCACTGTAGCATGGCAGTGAGGCTATCACATGCAGACCCTGGTCAGCAAAGAACTGGGCAGTGTCTTCTTGTCCTAGAATTAGACAAAGGAATCAATTGTGCGATTAAACAATCATCATGCATTTTTTTAATGAAGTATGGTGGCCAGTTATGACTATTATTTCAACATCTATAAGAACTAAATTATCACTTAAGGTTCTCTGTTTGTATTATATTTCTAATTAATTTGAAGGGTCCTCCTTAGCTAAGTGGTTTAAGGCGCCATCTCAAGATCACTTACCTCTCACCACTAAGGTTATAGGTTTGGGTCCCCCTCACTCCAAAAACTTCATGTCGGAAAGTTTGCCAGTTACATGCAGAAGGAGTATTCGTTCGGAGTTCTTCCGCTACCAATAAAACTGGATATGCCATTTATAACCTGAAATGTGTTGAAAATGGGGTTTAACCCTATTCAACTAAAAAAAAAGAATCTGTAACATCACACCATTACTTTTCAACTTCATGGGGTTGACCTGAATTATGGGTAGAAGTAAATTTATATTTGACAGCATAAGTTTTTTGTACATACTAGACAATTCCAGACCCACAGTAAATAACTATTGCAAAATGATTCTATTAAGTTAAGAAAGGACCATAATTCTCATAAAAAGACCAAACCAAAATTAAAGGGAGTGAAGACAGCGCTCCAGATTACACTTAACGATGGATTAAATATTTAACTTAACCCCATGTTAAATATGTGTTGTATAAAGAGATTTAAAGCCGGCATTAAATAACACTATCGTTAACATTTAACAGGGGATTAAAAATCCCCTGTTAAGTAATTTACCCATAAAGCAACTCAACCTGAAACTTCCTGTTACAAAAGAAATGTTAACATGGTGTTAACCCTTTACTCAACAGATACATGTTTTTCCCGCACCAATCACAGAAGGCCTTTGAAAACAGTGCAGGAAGAGTTCAGATTGCTCGTAACGAGCAATCTGAACACTTCCTGCACTGTTTTTCACTCTGTCAGTTAATATAAACATAATTCAACCAATAATTCAAAAGCATTCTATATGAGTGTCGAAAGGCGTCTATATGAAGTAAATGGTAAAGTCTTAATTTAACGCCACATTAAAGTTAACAGCTCTTTATACAAACGGATCAGGTAGTAGGAGGAGTCGTGATAACATGCATATGTATAATCTATCATTTCTATGTCAAGATAGGGATTGCAATTTCTTGTGAAAGGATTCCCATCCCAATTCCACAGCCTTTAGGCCCATGTTCATTTCAATGAAAGTTTTGTTTTTTCTTTCATTCACTAAAAACTGATCTGTTTAAAAATGAATACACCCACCTGGTTCCAGCAGAGCTGTCAGATTAGACCTTACAATCACTTCTTTACCAAGAGCTCTACCTCCGGCTGCCAAATGTCGGAACTGTGAACACAATTCTGGCGCACCTCCTGAAATATTACAACATTTATTGTAGATAATCTTTCTGAAATTAAAAAACAAAAATGTTTTTAAAAAGCAAGTTTTCTACAAGGTACTGAGACCACCCTTAAAAAAATATTTGTTTGCTGTGCTCAGACCCAGTACTTTTCATGTAGGTAGGTAGGTAGCTAATTTTTTTTTTTTTGCCAAATTTTGATTTTGCATAGTCATTTAAAGAAAAATGGACAGAAATCATGAAAAAAAAACCCCGGCCTTGGAAGACAATAAAAATGTTTTGGTAGTGGCAATTTTGAGTGAGTAGGTAAACAAAACTTTTAGGACGGCCTGAGTTATAATGGTTATATATGACAGTTAATACAAACATGAATAAATGATTAATAACATATACATGTATTATCAATATGGTAGTTAAAATTTTATCCTCTATCCTTACTTAACCCTTTACTTCATATAGACGCCTTTGGACACCTCTATTATTGAAAGCATTAATTCACTACATATCATCAATGGGTGAATTATGTTTATATTAATTGACAGAGTGGAAAACAGTGCAGGAAGTGTTCAGATTGCTCGTTATGAGCGATCTGAACTCTTCCTGCACTGTTTTCAAAGGCCTTCTGTGATTGGTGCAGGAAAACACATATCTATCAAGTAAAGGGTTAAACTGGGTTCCAATTCACAAATGTTGTACATTGTAACAGCCTTCTGTTATATAATATATTACATGTACAATTGACTGAAGCTCTAAAATAAGGGTCCTCTTTGGCCGAGTCGTCTAAGGTGCCGTCTCAAGATCACTTACCTGTCACTGCTAAGGTTGTATGTTCAAGTTCTGCTCGCTCCAAAATCTTTATGTGAGAAAGTTTGCCAGTTACTTGCAGAAGGACTGTTGGTGGGTCTACTCAATCTGACTCGTTCTGAGGTCTTCCTTCACCAGTAAAACTGGATATCTATATCCACCCCCACCTTCCTTAATGTGATGTGATGGGCATACAGTAGGCTAGCTTGCCAAGGGTCTCTGTATCTTGCACACCAGATAAGTTAACTTGCATTTTTACCAGGGTTAGATATTTCTATCTCATCTAAGAGCTGAGATAAAATTCTCGTGCTGTGACGTTGGAACCATCTAGATGACGTAATGTATAAAATATATGACGTAAATCATATAATTAAATGTCTTTAAAGTGGTCGTTATAAAATCTATAATGATAAATTAAGTTAAGATAATTATTTAATATGTTTGGTTTGGAAGAAAAAGAATTATTCATGGCTTTTTCAGTTCAGATAGAAAATTCCGTCCCTTGGAATAACTGTTTTCACGGGAGCTTGTTAGAGCCTAGTTCCCGCCAAAACTGTTATCCCTTGGGGTGGAATTTTCTATCTGAACCTCAGACCCATGTAAGATTCTTATAATCCGCTCCACCCTCCTTAATGATGGATGCATAAAAATATACCGGTGAGATCCAAAATCTTCACACTGGGACTGTTCTTCAGAATTTCCAAGCATCTATCGGCAGTCCGTCTGTCCATCATCTCTTTCTTCTTGGGTGACGATTCAACATGACAATGGTTGCAGGCCTGGTTACAATACAAGCCTATATTGATCTGCATTTGTTCAATTGCCCTTTTACGCAAAACACTCTCTTTCACTGCAATATATACAGTATGCATCAATGAAAATACATTCAGTGTGTCTGATATGTTTTTATTGGGCCAAGGAAAAAAAATACCTGTGTTTAAGGTTACCTGACCAACCCTAAAAATTATCATCTTAAAAAAAAAAAAAAATAAATAAATAAAAAGGAAAATTGAATGTAAAAGTACGAAAAACTTGGGAACAAATCATCAAGAAAATTATGTTTGTATTGTTCTTTATTGATTCACTATCATAATTATTTTTGTTATAGAACAGAAAAATGAGTTAAAATCAATTTGATTATAAAAGTTTATTATTATGACATTTTCTCCATGAAATAATAAAAAGCAAAAAAAAATAAGAAAAGAAAAACATGTCTACCAACCTACTCTTTTTTTAACCAGCACATGTGTTATTTTTTCTTGCCTTACATTTTTATCAGCATTTCTTCGTGATTGATATGTCTAAGATACTGTATCAACATATTTTACCTTTCAATACTGAGATCAATGGTTCAAGTCCAGTTTGATCTAAAAACTGTATGTAAGGGTCGTTAAAATATCCAAACACTTTAACCCTTTACTTCATATAGACGCCTTTGGACACCTCTAATATAGACGCCTTTGGACACCTCTAATATAGACGCCTTTGGACACCTCTAATATAGACGCCTTTAGACACCTAATGTAGAAGTCATTTGAATGATTGGGTGAATTATGTTTATATTAACTGACAGAGTGGAAAACAGTGCAGGTAGTGTTCAGATTGCTCGTCATGAGCAATCTGAACTCTTCCTGCACTGTTTTCAAAGGCCATTTCTGATTGGTGTGGGAAAACGCGTATCTATGGAGTGAAGGATTAAATGAAAAAAGTTGGTCAATGTCTTACAGGGGGTCAGTAATTTTACTCAAATTCATTTAAGGTTTGCTTAAGCTTGCCCAATATATACACAGTTGTACAGTAGTGACTTTACTGTATGTCAAATATGTAATCAGTGTGAAGTGCGTGGTCCAATGACAGAGCACCGAACCCATGATAGGAGGGTCGTGGGTTTGATCCTCCGCCATGGCTATGTGTGGTGTCCTTGAGCAAGACACTTTTCCGCATATGCTTAGTGCTGGTTTTAACCAGAAAGACTTCCAGCATAATTTGCCTAAGTTGTAAGAACTTGTTTCACAATAGAAGTAAAATAATTTTTTTAGCAAGAACTTCATTAAATTTTTCGCTATTATTCGTAAGTTTCAATCTTCGCGAATTCAAAGACTTTGCTAAAATTACAATCATGTACTGTGTCCTAATGTTTACAATATCCAATAAAAAATGATTTTCTGGCAGTTTCACTCTTCGAATGTCACAAATTCAACATTTTGTCAATAAATAAAATAGAACAAGTCAGAGCAAAATCGTGAAAAATAGCTCACAGGAATTTAAAGTGTTGACAGTAACACCTTCGAATACCTGGCACAAGTGGTCTTTTATGTTACAGGACCAGTTATTTCAATACAAGTACATATAAGTTGTTTTAAGTACCTTACCAAAACAAGATGGAAATCTTTGCCAATGTATTATTTTTCTCAATTAATGAAATATCTTGAAGAAATACCGTATGTACATTTCATAGATTAACAATTACCGCTATATATAGATAGCAGTTTCTGTTATATAGTAGATAAAAAAGTTATATTCTGTAACAATAAGGAAAACGTACATGGGATATGTGTAAAAATAAAATTTACTTTCTAGTCCCGCTTCTTTTGTTTTCCATTTCCTGAACACATTGAAACTTGGTATGCCAAGTTTATCTAAAGCTCTCTTTCTCTTCAATTTCTCCTCCTTCGTTAGTTTGGCTTGTCCCATCTTACGCAGATTTTCAGCCGTGATCTTAAATTCCTCTGATTCTTCCATTTCCTTGAGCGTCTGTGGGATCAGAGACTCCTTGAAAGATACAATACAATGGGATAGGAGACCTGTTAATAGAGACCATATATGGGATTGAAGACCTGTTAATAGAGACCATATAAAGGATAGAAGACCTGTAAATAGACCATATATGGGATAGACGACCTGTTAATAGGAACCATATATAGAATAGACTAAGACCTGTTAAAAGACCATATATGGGATAGAAGACCTGTTAAAAGACCATATATGGGATAGAAGACCTGTTAAAAGACCATATATGGGATAGAAGACCTGTTAATAGAGACCATATATGGGATAAAAGACCTGTTAATAGGGACCATATATAGGATAGAAGACCTGTTAATAGGGACCATATATAGGATAGAAGACCTGTTAATAGGGACCATATATAGGATAGAAGACCTTTTAATAGGGACCATATATAAGATAGAAGACCTGTTAATAGGGACCATATATAGGATAGAAGACCTGTTAATAGGGACCATATATAGGATAGAAGACCTTTTAATAGGGACCATATATAAGATAGAATACCTGTTAATAGGGACCATATATAGGATAGAAGACCTGTTTATAGAGACCATATATAGGATAGGATACTTGTTAACAGAGACCATTAATATTATAAGGTATAAGAGACTTATAAATGTGATAATCTATGCAAAAGAAGATTTGGTAACTGGGGAAATATATAAGACCATACATAGGATAGGAGAGTCTTGTTGTAGGGGACCATACATCGGATAGGAATAGGAGACTTCTTGACAAAATAATGCAATTAAGAGACTCATTGAACAGTACAAAGTAATGCAATAGAGACTAATTAAATGAACTACAGACTATAAAATGAGACAATTAACAATATGGACTAGAGAGACTCATCAAATGAGACAATCACAACATAAGGACTTAAGTCAAAGACAAAGAGACTATTTTATACTAGTATTAGAGACCCCTTAATCCTTTACTCCAAAGATAAGCTTTTTTCCACACCAATCACAGAAGCCCTTTGAAAACAGTGCAGGAAGAGTTCAGATTACTCATAACGAGCAATATGAACACTTCCTGCATTGTTTTCCACTCTGTCAGTTAATATAAACATAATTCATCCAATAATTCAAAAGCCTTTTATATTAGGTGTCCGAAGGCGTCTTTATGAAGTAAAGGGTTAAAGGACTGAATATACAATTATGCAGAATAAAAAGGAAG
Source organism: Panopea generosa (assembly GCA_029582155.1). NCBI lineage: Eukaryota > Metazoa > Mollusca > Bivalvia > Adapedonta > Hiatellidae > Panopea > Panopea generosa. The sequence goes on from CM055902.1 coordinate 37,575,479, forward strand.
CAGTTACTGGCATGTAACATGATCTGAGGTAAAAACATGGTCATGAATGAGCTCTTTGAGAAGCTTAACATAAAATTCATTCTCTGTCAAGTATTTGAGTGTTAAATTAAAATTTTACAAGTCTTGATGGCTTCAACTACAGGAAATAGCTGGTGAAAAGTAACTCTTGGAGGTCCCCAACTGCCATACACAATAAAATTGAGGGGTTAACAGGGGCTACACATTTTGTAGCTGAAGAGTGTAAAACTTAGAAGATTTACAATTTCTGAAATGTTTAAGAATTACATTATCATACACCACTGTGCCAATTACAAAACTCCAAACCTCTTGATTGCAGCCCCTCACAGATAGTGTCCATCCAAGCATGTAAAAACTTCTGGCTGCACAACCTAGTATGTGGAAGATTGTTGCTGAGTGGGGTGATTCACACAACTTACCATATGAGAGATTGTAGCCGAGTGGACTGGGTCACACAACCTAGCATACTTTCTTGACTTTAAGCTTAGATGTTGTTGTTGAATGGTGTTTAGCATTGCTTTCATTTTTTTTCCAGTCATATCGCCGCAGTGTTTACTTGAGACATTATTCTGAGCTGGGTTGGTTATCATACCATGTGTCTGTGGCATGATACATACCGCAGACACATGGTATGATAACCCACCCAGTCACATTATACTGACACCAGGCAGACCATGCCTAGAACTATCTTCTAAATGCTGAGTGCCAAGCCAGGAAGCTTCTAATACAATTTTCAAAGCCTCTGGTATGACCCAGCCGGGGATCAAACCCACACCCTTATGCATGTGAGGCGAACGCTCTACCCCTAGACCACACTGCAGTGACTAATCCAATCAAACTGATAGTGCTTTAATCTAAGGAAAGGTGCCCAATGTTCATAATTATAAAGAAATTCATAGTAGGGGATTGAATTATTGTGCATCTACTGCAATATTCAACATGTCTTGCACTTTAATACTTTTCAAGTTAGGCAATATAGTGCAGTGGATAGAGTTGCAGCTTGCTCATGCCAAAGGTGACAGGTTCGATTCCAGATTTCACCTGATGGTCTCTCAAAAAAAACCACTCAGTGCTGGTTCAACTCGACTTGAAATTGATACATATAAGCTATGAGGCTACTTAACAATCGAGCAAAAAACAAACTACGGTAGTAAGGCCATAATACATGAATTGCTTGTTTATCATCCCACCTGCCCCCTAATTTTCATGCCGATCTGTCTTTTTATTTCATATGAAAAAAACCTGAAAAAAAACCCCACTTCAAATCTAAAAATAAAAATAAAATCCTCCCGCCCTCCCCGTTTTTAATATAAATTTGCATGATAATAAAGCAATTAATTTATAATGTCCTAAGCTAGACACTATCGAGATATGATGGAACGTCTTGAAAATAAACAAGAGCACCGAAAGCGGGTGCAGATGCTCGTCTTTTTTTCAAATCTATTACGTAGGTTAAAGTCAGTGAAGTAAACTTTTTAAACTTGATCATGATTAGCTTAAAAAATCAATACTATTACTGAAAAAATTAAATCAATTTAAAAAAATCACCAAAAAAAAGGAGATGTCTAAGAACAGCGTTATCTCGACTATTCCAGCCTTGTCGATCACAGAACAGTATATTATAATGTACCATCAGAAAAACAGATATATCTGTATTTCACATTAGCAAAATAGCAGATACATGTATGTGCAAGTAGGACTATTTGGGCAGAATATACACTATGGGGGTGGGGGAGTGGGGGGTGAGAGTCTATGCGTTGGTAACAAAGTTGAAATGAGGCAGAGTATTTGATTTAATACAAAACAAATTTAAAAAAAAAAAAAAAATGGGCAGCAGGGTGGGGGTTTTGGTTGGGCTCGGGCAGGAAAGTCAGAGTCATGACAATAGCTCTTCATTTTTTATCAAAAAGACAAACGAAAAAGCAATTGAATATATATACACTACCGTTGTTCTGTCCTGTAAACCTTCCAAACCCTTCCATCTTTGCTGTGTGGCACTTGTTGATCTTCCAGAACCTGGTGGTCTGGTTGGTCGCATCAGTTTATGTTCATGAACATCCACACTTGTGTTGTAGTCTGGTAGTATCTCTGCATTCTTCTTTGATACCTCTGAACACATATATCTTACCACAGTGTCATTTATTTTTGTTAAATGGTGTCTTCTTCTGGCTACAATCATTTTCCTTCTTTACAGTAATAATGTTCCAACTTAAGTTTTCACAATGGTTGTAAGAAACAGATAATTGTGATAGTAGCACATTAGAGGTGAAAATGTCTGGTCTATATCGGGTCTGTTATCTTTCCTTTTGTTAATCTGTCAACAGTCAACTCGAATTGTCTGGAACAAAAAGTAGAACATGAACTGAGTGACATTAAGCATGTTATCAGTGTTAACAAAATGACTCACATGTTTACAAAAAAATCAGTGTTAAACAAACGAAGTTGTTTGTTTTGGTGTGAATTTTTAACAATAAATTTATTCAGTAACAGTGTCAATTCATTGAACAGCTTGAGGTTGTTTATTTATTCTAATTTTATTTTAAAAAAAAATTGACAAAGTAACCAATTTAAAAACTATTTAAAAAAAATTAGATTTTACTTATTTTAAACTTTATTAATGCATCTTTATATATCCGCCTCTTTATAACAAATCTTTTCAATTATTTACTTATTTTCATTCTACATTAACATTGGTCTTGTGGCAATTTTAAACTCCTTTTTTAACAAATTTCTATGAGAAGGGAACTCCAACTGAACTTCTATAATTTCTGACATCCTGATGTGTTGACACTTTTTGACCTTGACCTGTTATGCATCAATTTTCAGCAGAAGTGGTTGGAAATGATATTCTTTTATATATAGCTTTTGTCAAGGTTTTATGTAAACTGAAAAATGGACAGAGTGAGAGATATATTTTTTCAAGCCTGTATCATAAAATGACTTTTTTCTTCTTCCTTCTTACAGTATCGATGCCATAGGCGTAGGAGCCGCGGAGCCAAAAAATTCAGGATCAGCAAATTCTTTGGGCCTGGAAGTACAATCTCATATACTCTCTCCTCAGATTGTTCCCCCCCCCCACCCCCATGCTGCTTTTATGACAGTAATCCCCAGAGACCAATCTAGCAGCTCTGCGTTACACCACTTGTACTTTGTTGATGTTAGCTTGAGTGTAAGGGTCCCAAACAGTGGCGGAATACTCAACCTTACCTGTATTGGAAGCATTATTTTTTATATGTTTCATTGTATTCAATGGCCATATGGATAATAATTATAAATATTGATATTTGTGCTAAAAGTTGAAAATATATATATTTTTTTATATTTGTAATTCTTGGAAGTGATTGAATTCAGGTTGTGATTGAAAACATGGTACGACCGTTCTGGACACCGCCTGTGCAAAGACATGCTTTTGCAGAAATGTAACTTGATAAAACATAAGAAAATATCGATAACTAAGGTAAAAAATTGCAAAAATCAAAATAAAGATTGGTCTGACAATATCTGCAAGGAATACATGTAGGCAAAAATATCAAAATTATAAGAATAAGTTCAGAAAAGAAAGATTTGATTTAAATAGTAGTAAAAGTTATTTTGGCAGAACGTGCACATGAATTGTAAACTGCCTTTAATTCTATGTCCAACTATTGCAACCTCTGGGTCTTAATGGGTATTTATCAGAATTTTGCAAACTTTTAAAATTGGCTAAAATATATTTTTTCCAATATATCCGATCTATACATATATACCGTACACATGGCCGTTACTTTTCTCATCATATTTTGGTAGTGCAGAGGTTGACAAACAGTAAAATGTAAGTTTTTCTTCTATCATTTGGGTCTCTTTATGAATGACAAACCTTCAAACTTTTATTAATTACTACAGAATAAAGAACAAAAACTCAATGGTGGGCTTGCACCTATATGACCATATATATTAAAAAAAAGAGATTGTATTTAATATATCACATGCTGCTATTAGATATGGCACAAAATTCTGCACAATTCAGTCCATTTGTAACCCACTATATGCCTTTGGTAACTGGGGTAACTTGTTATATGGCTTTGTTAGTGCATATCAAAGCATGTTGTCGAAAGATTTGATATTTTCTTATTTGATCGGGCTAGTCTCACCCTATTATGGTGATTAAATGAGACTAATGGCTTTAGTAACCTAGAAAAAACATTTATTCAATGCATATTATAGTTAAAATTAGATATAAAGATGTATCTATATCTGGTTACTTCGTTATTGTTCTTTGTCTTTGGTAACTAAAAGTTACTGTATGGTGCCGTAACCTGTTTTCGAGCGTCACCTGAAATTGATCACTTCCCATAATTACGAATATTGCACACACATATTTCAACTTCCTGCGCAATTGGCAATATTTACAAACAGTATCCACGTGGTCATTGAATGCAAAGAAAAATAGCCAAAATAATTCTTCCGATACAAGTGAGAAAGTCATTTTATGGTACAGACCTGAAAAAATGTATTTCTCACTATGTCCATTTTTCAGTTTACATAAAACCTGGACAAATGCTAGGTTTGTTTACAATATCGATTTAAAACACGTCTGCGGAAAACTGATGCAATACTGGTCAAGAACAAAAGTTATAAAACATTTTGCTTCTGCATGTCAGAAATTATAGAGGTTCCGGGTGAGTGATCTTCTTAGATTTTTTTTTAAAAATGAGATTGAAATACAGGGCCACATTTAAATGTAGAATCAAATCAAGCAAACAGTTGTTATAAGAGGTGGATAAGAAGAGGTGGTTATATAAAGATTAAATAATAAAGAAACAAATAAAAAAGAAGATATATATTTTTAAAATCAGTGTTTTTACTATGATTTAAAAAAAAAAATAAAATTCAAAAAATTAAAAACCCTCATGCTGTTAAGTGAATTTATATTGTTATAAAATTTAACTCATTGAAAAATATTTATTCATGTTAAAGGTAAGCGCAGTTTTATCTGCTTTCATTTATTTGTACTTTTGCAGCCATGTCATTTTAGATTGACACATTATGTCATCCTGTCATGTGCTCGAAATCAGGTTCTGCCATTTTGTTGGACGTATACTGGGTCACCATGATCTAACGTAAATGATGAAGTCAATGGGCATGTATTTGTTATCGTTTTGGTAGAAAATAATTATTTGATAGTTATTTAAACATTGTATTCAATTATTTAGTGTCAAAATCCGTTGTGCAATGAAAATTTTTAGTGCAGATTCTCAAGTGATTGAAACCGGTAACACCACCATACTCCAGGAGCAAATCTACAAAATCATTAGATCTATGTATAGAGCTCAGATTTCCGTATTCCCTGTAGGGCCTCAGTTCAGTTAAACTGCAGTTAAACTGCAGCATGTCATCTCATGCGATAAGCTGTTTAGATGACATAAGCTGCCTATGACTACAAAGTCATATATAAGATATATATATACTGGTCATACCTAATTCCACGAGTCTAAAATTTTTTCAACCATTGTAAAGACTTGGCATCAATACTAAACAGTAATATGGTTACTTAAGTGTGCTGAGTAAAAAAATCTTGCCGATACAGAATGTAAACAAATGCTGAAACTAACGGAAGCTTTGTGCAAGTCTTCCAAGATTGTTATTATATGGGCATTCTCGGTAATAGGTATATTGGGTATTAGGTATACAAATGATATGGAGCTTCATTATAATAAAACTTTTAAACTTGCTTTTCGCTGATGTGTAGTTCACATAATTTTTCGAAATGTATACATTCAAAATAATATAAAATATACTTCAATAATACATGCCATGTATGTGAAATATACTGTCACTATGGTTATCTCTGATAAATGGTACAGATTGTGTAAAACTTATTTTTTGCAATTTATCTTGAAAAGCAAATGGATGGAACAAGACGTTTTACACCACTATTACATTTCCCATAGGGCTCCATTGTAACATTTATACTGGTCATACCTAATACTGCGAGTCTAAAAAAATTTCAACCATGTAAAGAATGGCATCAATACTAAACAGTAATAAGGTTATTTATGTTTGCTGAGTAAAAAACAGTTGCCGATACAAAATGCAAACAAATGCCGACGCTAACGGAAGTTGGAGCTTTGCGCATGTCTTCCCAGATTGTCATTATAAGGGCATTCGCGGTAATAGGTATATCGCGGTATTAGGTATACAAGGGATATGTTCAAAACAGAGTGAAAAATCAAATTCTGCAGAATGTGTCTGGGCTCAAATTCTTCACTGGTTCAAGATATGCAATTATAATGGGGAAAAAGCATACATTGACCATTTTCTTTTTAAATTCAATGCTTTTGTGAGACTTATCAATTTCCAGAGTAATATGTCAGCTATTCGCCCTGGATACGGTTCGAACCAACAATTCTGAAATGACACAGAATTGTCCAGAAAACTGGTATCAGCATCAAATTTTCAGTGGTGATTTCTAAAATACTGACCATTTAACTCATGTTAGCAAAAAAACAAACCATTGCATTACAAAGCCCTAAAAAAAGAAGAAGAAAAAAAGAACTAAAGTTTTATTTCTACCTCCTTCATCTGTCGGTCCGGAGTACTCAAGGGAGATAACGGGTCTCACTATTTAGCGTCAAGAAGCGACAAGAAGCGTCAAGAAGCGTCAAGAGCTTTATTATTAATAAAAGTTACCGTCAGGAAATAACCATGTGTATATTATACCTATATAAACATATATCAGTTGATTTTTTTTAAATTCCATTCATTAATAAAGTCATAATTGAACTTTGTTTCTCCGTTGCAATATCGACAAGAAGATCCGCCATTTTGTTTATGCAAAGGATAGTAACCCGCAAGCGTCAAGAAGCTGTATTGGTGTATGTGAAACCAATGATAAACATTGTCTACACTAACACTTGTTTTCAATAAATTAATTACATTCCAATATTTTTTTATAAGTGTTATGATTGCTAAAAAGGGTGTCGGCACATGTTAACCTAATATGTAATAAGGCACTGCCTAAAAGGGGATTTATCGATTCCAGTCAATGTATATGTAAATTATTTAATATCAGTGTATCAGGATAAGATTTATAACTGTCAAAATAATAAATTGCCATAAAGTTTAATAGAAAATACAGTTGTATAGCATTTTTATCGTTTCATATATGGGCCAAAATATGTAAGTCTGTTTGTAAGTCCATGTGCAAGTCCGCTCAAAGAAGTATATAGAATCTATGTAGGTCCTTGCTTGGATGTTGAATATTTGCTGTCGTAACCATCAGTTACAAAAGATAAGAAAGGATTGTTTAAACTTATTTATTTTTACTTTGATTGTGAAACAAGTTCTTACAACTTCGACAAATCACGCTCGAAGACTTCCTGGTTAGAACCAGTATTAAGCATATGCGGGAATGTGTCTTGCTGAACGACATCACACATAGCCATGGCGGAGGATCGAACCCACGACCCTCTGATCATGGGTTTGGTGCTCTACCACTGGACCATGTGCTATGCACAAAAAAGGATAACTAAGTAACCAGAAATAAAGACATTTTTTTTTAGTATTTCTTAAATTTTGATGTATATTTGCTGTAGTAATCTAGAGTGCCAAAAAGACAAAGTAGGATAATCAGCAACCAGGGATAGAGACATTTTTTAATATTTCTAATTTTAACTACAATGTGAAAAATTATTTAGCATAAATGTTTTTTCTAGGATACCAAAGACATATAACAAGTAACCTCAGTTACCAAAGGTATATAGCGGGATACAAATGGACTTACTTGTGCAGAGGTGCTACTTTTGTGTCAAATCTATTTTTGTTTAGGGAATAAATTGCCACCAAATATTTTTTATGTGTTTCATTAAGTATATATCAGTGTAACAGTCTTTTTAAGTAGTATATAGTAATTCTTAATTTTTCAACTTTGGTTGAATCAGTGACATAAACCAGTAACTGGTTGAATAATCCACTTTTTGAAATATATCACCAAAAAGATTTTATGTATATGGGGTGCTGTTTTTCTATTTAACCATATTAATAAGAGATATCACTTATTCAAAGAGGTAATATCACTTATTTGAATAGAGGATATCACTTATTCATAAATCGAATAAGTGATATTACTTGTACTATAAATGATATCACCTATTTGATTAAATGATATCACTTATCATGGTTAAATACCTGGTAGTAAAACAACAACCCATAGATGTACATATTTGGGTGCAGTCCTTAAAGAATTATTTGGTAAAATAATTTGTACAGAATGTTTTAAACAACACTTACATTCATATTATAGTTCTGGCTGACAGAATCCGGTGTCTAGGTTGTGGCTGTTTACAACAAATGGTTTCTTAATAAAGGTGACCACTAACACATGTTTAACTATATTGTCAGTGACTTAATGTATATGTCTCAGTTATTGTAAACAAACAGAACTTGTGGTATTTCTCTGTTAGCTTCATCTCTTCTGTTTTATTTACTTTCATTACTACATGATTGTAACATTTTGAGACTGGTTTTGAGTCCAACCTGGTTGTCTATATGTATTCAGGTAATAGTTCTAGTTGCCACATTCATATAGCTTTACGCCCATACCAATTGTATTGTCTTATACATGTATATATAATAATTACCTGTGTCAATTGGCTATGGGCACTCATGTGTACAGTCTTGGTAAAGAAAGGTCGGCATTGTATTTACACCATCTATTACACTTTTATTTAAATTTTGACAAATATAATGGAGTTTTTAGTTTGTACAACCTCGTAAGGGTGTCAAGATCCCCACCAGGACTTGAACCTGGAACTCTTTTCAAACAGAAAAGTGTGCTAGCTTACACTATAGAGATGTACCCCGACACCACAAACCAAGTGTACATTATATTATCTGAATATGTGATAACTAAGACCACCCTTAAAAAATTGTTTGTTTGCCACTTCAAACCCATACCAGATAGGAGGTGGGTAGGTAGGTAGGGGACATTTTTAATATGCAGCCAATCTGAAAATCCTTTTAAAGGATATGGACAGAGAAAGGACAAGCAAAGACCTAGAATATATTATATAAACAACAATATTTTTATTGGAGGGGTGGGGTAAAAAATGTTTCCAACCAGCAGGATTGTTGTGGATCAACTGGAAATGTAGGACTGTAGCAATATATTGAAATTGCGTTATATCACAATATGGCATATCGTGTATAACATGCCTTAATCAACTGTATTTATCAAGTGTATTGCAATACAGCAAGTAACCAACTAAAATCATTTTCAAACACAGAAGTATGCATGTTCAGTACTGTGTTTGGTTTAACATACAATCAGTGCTGAAGAGGAGCTAGTTAAGTATTTACTGGAAATCCTCCATCCTGTAAAACCGCAACAGTGGCCCAGAGGTAGAGCATCCGCCTTGCTTGTGGAAGATTGTATATTCAATCCCCAGCCCGGTCATCACTATTTCTCAAGCAATACACAGCCCTACAAAATATTTTAATTAAGCCTAAGCGGCCAAAAGTATCAAATAAATGGCATGGTATTACAACTGTTTAATATAAATGCTGCTTTTCAAGTATTTAAACAGTTCCAACCAATCTGTCTACTCTGCATTTTAAAGAAATTATAGTAACATAGGAGTATATGTATATAAAAAAAAAGTAAGGAAATGTGTGGTTGCTAAATAGAGGTGATCACTTCATATGTTCTACTGTTGTAGCTATGAGAAATAACATGCTGTTCACTTTCATTTCGGAAACAATGATTGAAAAAAGATCACTGTAAAATGTACTTAAGAAGCAAGATGCTATTAGTTGCCTCGGTATTTTCATACAGATAAAAACAAACATTTCTATAGAGATATGTTTTCCCTGTCGTCTAGTCTGTTACTATGTTGTCAACTGGTGCATCACTAGCTGTCACAATAGTCTGCCACTATGTTGTCAACCAGTGCATCACTAGCTGTTGCAATAGGCTGCTACCATGTTGTCAACCTGTGCACCACTCACTAGCTGTCACAAAAGTCTGATACTATATTGTCAACCAATGCATCACTAGCTGGCACAATAGTCTGAAACTATGTTGCCAAACGATGTATCACCAGCTGTCGCAATAGTCTGATACTATGTTGTCAACCAGTGCATCACTAGCTGGTACAATAGTCTGATACTATGTTGTCAACTGATGCAACACTTGGTGGCATAATAGTCTGATACTATGTTGTCAACCGGTGCTTCACTAACTGGCATAAGTTTGATACTATGTTGTCAACCGGTGCATCACTAGCTGGCACAATAGTCTGATATTATGTTGTCAACCGATGTATCACCATGCGGCATAATAGTCCAAGTCTATATTGTCAACCGGTGCATCACTAGCTGGCACAATAATCTGATACATTCATTCTGAAAATGAAAACGCCAATGCACAGCCCCATCAGGCAGTAGGGAAAAACAGTTGCCATCTCCAGGCGCATTGTAAACCTTTATAATTCTTCCTTTCTATCTTACTTACACTGCAACACCCTAAACAGAGGATAATGTGCAAGCACAAAGTGCACATGTTTACAAGTATTTTACAGGCACTTTAATTTCTTTACTGGATTATCCCCTTCGCCATCAGGTAGGGATGTCAAACTCTTCATGAATGCGATGGAAGCTTATTCCACTGATCAACATCACGGGAATGACTCTCCTTGGACACGGGACCAACTGCTTTAAATCCCCTTCAAAGGATTGCATGGTTTTAAAGTGACAGCAGTCACCCATCCGAGTACTAACACTGTACTTCGTTGCTTAACTTTCAACTTACAGTCAGTGCACTTCAACCATGCTAGCTTAACAGCAAGGCTGTTGTAAGTGACCTATATACATTCACTACACTCCTCCCCTCTTTAACCTTTAGGGCTTAGCCCCCAACTGCACAGCCTGTGGCTTCCCGCAGTTCCTGGCTATATCCAGTTCCATCTGAAGGAAAGAGAGATTTGTGCAGACACAGGTTTGAAAGTTAATCCTCGTCGCCATTAAAGTGACAGCGGTCACCCATCCGAGTACTAACCCTGTACTTCATTGCTCAACTTCCAATACAGTCAGTGCACTTCAACTACCACACTATAATAGCTAGCTTAACATGTTGTAAGTGACCTATGTACATTCACAACACTTTCATTTACTTGCCCGAATAAGCCACTGTGATGAAACCCAACCGGGAATGAAACTGGAGACCCCTGGATCCTGAAGCAATAATGTATCCTAACAACAGCGACACGATTTACCCCATACTAACAAATAAAAAAATACCCCTGCTAACAACTAGACTACCATATCAATTTTAGCAGAGAAAATGATTTGAAACAAGGCAAGTCATGTTATAAATACAGTATTGGTTCTAATACTTTCAAAATTAGCACTGTATATGTAGACGACAAAATGTCTAGAGCAAAGCTGCGAGGGTAAACAAACATAGACTGACTGACTGAAGACATCATTTTTGTCAGTGTTAATTACGTCTGATGCAGATATGTCAACACAGCTGTCACGGTGTCACGATCTGTAACGAAAACTACTTGTCCACGAAGCATTACATAGCATTATTTGTAAGTGGCAATACTTCCAAGACCGTGCATCTACAATAACTGATTAAATAGTACACCTATCGTAGCGGGCAAAATAACAAGTGTATCAGCCTTTATCTACGTATAATTGTACTAAGATTCTAGACAACAATATGTTGGCTGCTGGTGTCCCTCAGCTGTAGTCATATTGTTCGGATGGCAGAATCGAAAGTGTTATTTATCAATTTCATTCAATAAGTATACATGAATTGTATATATATATATTGTTAAATCATAAACACATCGTGTATGTAACGTAATAATGCGTATTACCGTAACATTTCTTCATATACTTATCGAACTTCTTTTTGAAGTATGGAAAGAGTAAGTTATTTGGTTTAGCCAAACGTGCACTTTTTTCGTCAAGGGAGCTTACTCCTCCAGTTAATTTTTTGGTTGCCGTCATGCACCATTTTTCACCAATCGTGGGAACCAACTATTTAAGTTGTACGGGTTACAGTCCTTGACACACCAGTGCATAAACCGGAAATACAAAAAATAAATAAGTATCACTTGTAATTTAACGTACGCGTGTACAATGCCGTTCCGGTGATTTTCACCGGCGCTTTGCGCCGGTGATAAATCCCCTATTACAAAATACCAGCGTCAAGAAACCTGATAACTAGCGTCAGGAGGCATAACCTTGTAAAAATCGTTTCAAAATATCAGTGTCAAGAAATCTGATTACTAGCGTCAAGAAGCATCACGTTGAAGAAATATGAAATTGATACGTAAAAAATTCAACATGAATCATAACCTTGTAAAAATTGTTTCAAAATTTCAAAATATCAGCATCAGGAAATCTGATTACTAGCGTCAAGAAGTATAATCTTGTGAAAAGTGTTTCAAAATATCAGCGTCAAGAAATCTGATTACTAGCGTCAAGAAGTATAACCTAGCGTCAAGAAGTATAACCTTGTAAAAAGTGTTTCAAAATATCAGCGTCAAGAAATCTGATAACTAGCGTCAAGAAGCATCACGTTGAAGAAATAATAAATTGATACGCAAAAAATCAACATGAAGCATAACCTTGTGAAAATTGTTTCAAAATATCAGCGTCAAGAAATCTGTTTACAAGCGTCTAGAAGCTTAACCTTGTAAAAAGTGTTTCAAAATATCAGCGTCAATAAATCTGATTACTAGCACCAAGAAGCATCACGTTGAAGAAATCATAAATTTATATGTAAAAATCAACGTGAAGGAGCATACAACTTTTTCCTATAACTATAAAAAGTATCCATTACTTACCTTCAAACCCATAATCCATATAATAATTTAATCCAGCTTTGCACTTGACATAATGATAATCTATATTCATATGATATTTTAACAGAGTGAAATTTTTCATGGATAATAAATTCTGTTGGATTACAGGTATTGCGAGTTGTTTGTATGTTTGATTATACAATTAGATGTTTGGTTACTCAATAAATTGAATGTCGTCATCTAAGCAGCTCAGAGGTGCAAACAACGAAAACGGCGTGTGCCTTATTTTAATTAGCTTTCTTTACAAACAAACACAAGCCCGCTTACGAGCGTGTAGCTGCTTGGATGACGGCAATCAATTTATTGAGTAACCAAACATGTTATTATATAATCAAACATACAAACAACTCGCAATACCTGTAATCCAACAGAATTTATTATTCATGAAAAATTTCACTCTGTTAAAAAATATCATGTGGATATAGTTTATCGTTATGTCAAGTGCAAAGCTTGATTAAATTGTAATATGGATTATGGGTTAGAAGGTAAGATATGGTTACTTTATATAGTTATAGGAAAAAGTTACATGCTTCTTTATGTTGATTTTTTACGTATCAATTTATTATTTTTTCAACGTGATGCTTCTTGACGCTAGTAATCAGATTTCTTTACGCTGATATTTTGAAACACTTTTTACAAGGTTATGCTTCTTGACGCTAGTTATCAGATTTCTTGACGCTGATAATTGAAAACAATTTTTACAAGGTTATGCTTCATGTTGATTTTTTACGTATCAATTTATTATTTCTTCAACGTGATACTTCTTGACGCTAGTAATCAAATTTCTTGACGCTAATATTTTGAAACAATTTTTACAAGGTTATGCTTCATGTTGTTTTTTGTGTATCAATTTATTGTTTCTTCAACGTGATGGTTCTTGACGCTAGTTATCAGATTTCTTGACGCTGATATTTTGAAACAATTTTTACAAGACTATGCTTCCTGACGCTAGTTATCAGATTTCTTGACGCTGATATTTTGTAATAGGTTAACATGTACCGACACGATTTTTAGCAATCACAACACTTATAAAAAACTATTTGAATGTAATTAGTTTATTGAAAAACAAGTGTTAGTGCATATAATGTTTATCATTAGTGTCGCATACGCCAATACAGCTTCTTGACGCTAACGGGTTACTATCCTTTGCATAAACAAAATGGCGGATCTTCTTGTCGGTATTGCAACGGAGAAACAAAGTCCAATTATGACTTTATTAATGAATAGAATTTAAAAAAAATCAACTGATATATGTTTATATAGGTATAATATACACATGGTTATTTCCTGATGGTAACTTTTATTAATAATAAAGTTCTTGACGCTTCTTGTCGCTTCTTGACGCTAAATAGTGAGACCGGAGATAACAGTGATGTGAGTCCTACATACCGGGCGCCATGTTCCGGCTATCCCGGTCATATTCCGGCTGCAGGGAAAAGGCAAAATTTGGGTCTAATTACGACAATGGTATTTAAATAGTTATATCTACACTATATACACAAATATGTCATCCTTTGTATGTTGCTTTTACATATCTTATACGAAAACTTTAGAAGAAAAAATGCCTTAGTTTAGGGCTTAAAAATGGGCGGCATAACTGGTGAACAGCCGCAAAATAAACTTGTCCCATTTCTTGCAACTTCCGCCCAAAACAAAACTTTACAAAAAGGTACAATTTTTCGTATTTATACGAGTAATTCTACACTTTAATTCGTATTAATTGAAAGAAGCAAAATACAGTGTAATTGACCCCGCCCCGTTTGTATGCAATGGTGAGTAAACTATTATTTCGTTGCTTGAAGCATTATGTGCACAGTAACACTTTATCAGTTTTCAAATACTGTAACAAAAGGATGAGTACCCTATAGTCTCCATTCTCCATCTATTGTCATTTTTAGACACTAGTAATAGTATTATTATGGCATAAATTGATGGTCAATATGCTAATTGGTAAAATAGGTATCCAGATGAAAGCCCCTTGTTAAAAATTAATGTACAAAAGTCCCATGGCTTATCACCAGGCCTTGATATTTTCAAAATATTACCTTATCAAAAATATTTATGTATTCCAGCTTAATTTAAAATCTTTGGACCAGGGCTCAAACTGGGTCTGAATTTTAGGGAGAAGTGACTTTCCTTCATCCAAAAATAAGGAGAAGTGGAGAAAAAATAGGGAGAAGTGATAAAATTCGTCACGCGGTTACACGAAAACTTAGTGTCATTAAAATTAATGCTATGTCATTATGTGTGTTTTTGTTGATATTGTTTTTATAATGTTTTATATTGTTTTTGATTTATATCAAATGTGTTGGTTGACTGCCTTCTTGTCTTTTATCTGATGTTGTAATTAAGGAACTAGTTTTTGTGTGATATATTCTTAAAGAACAGGGAGTTTAACTTTCTGAATAAAGATGCAGCTAAATGAAGTTACAATCTACTTTTTCATGGTAGGAGTATTCTTCATGCCACTCATTATTGTTTAATTTTTTTATTTGCAAAGAACATGGAACACTAGTACCTGGGAAAAGCAGAAGATAAATGCTTTTTATCTACAACTTTATCTCCGAAAGAGTAATCAAATATTTCAAATATATCAATATTTCTCTGTTCACATATCATTTTTACTTTTTACCAAATAAACACTTTTTTATTAAAATGCAAAACATAATCATAAGTTCATGAAACATACATTAAAGACACATTTTGTAAATTTCAGATGCTGTGTTACATGCTATCCCCACTGCAGTCTGCACACTGCTTAAACTAACTGTTTCTTACTTGACCTTTTAAATTCTCATTTATAAATATTTCGTACTTTCAGTTGTTTCCAATATTTCAAGGCTTTTTGGAAGTCAAACTTTGTAGTTATAGGTCTGATCACAAATATTTAGAGTTATTAAACCAGCTGATTTAAACAAACAAACTGAGTAACAAAACAATTTTTTTATGTGAATTCTATACATCACTCACGGACACCAAATTAACAGTTGTTATAATCGATTCAGTTCAATTTGTTTATTTCGACTCGAACATATTTATATACAACAGTTAGAGGCAACATAATTATCAATACCTCTTTAATCATCGGTAATTTCTAAATATCAAACGCGCTAATTATTCATTTTAAACATATAATTCAGAATTGAATTACACTCTTGTCAATCAACTATGCATCTCGCAAACACAAAGGATGATTACTTCATACGTGGAAAGTTATTTTGTTCATGGAAAACTTTGATTGACAGTTGAAAAAAATGATCGGTTGCAATTAGACGCTGGATGTTTTAACTCTATGCAAGGGAAACCTTGATCTTGGTCAGCCAAACGATTGCGTTGCCTAGCAACCTATACGATGTTGGCATGGGGTGTAAACATATATGCCAAAAATTGCCTGGGGATATTTGGATCAGAAGTAACCGATTATTGCAATTTGCATTCCCACATATGTGGCGACACTTATCCACGGATTAGAGAATATACCAAATATTTGTTATAGTTGTAATTTCCAGTTGCTAGCATCCAGAAAAAAAGCGATGTTGCTAATTTTAAGGCGACTTGAAACTTCGCCTTGACCAAAAAAAAAGCGCGAAGTGACGGAGAAAAAAGCGACTTTGTCGCCCACGTCGCCCTCTAGTTTGAGCCCTGTTGGACATATTGTGTCGGGTGTGGTTTAAGTTAATATTTATTTAATGTATTTATGCTCGATTGTGAAGAAACTTAAGCTTCACTCTTATTAAAACTGCTCACAAGTCTGCTTTCTGGGTAGAACCAGTTACTAAGTTGTTTTTTTAGAGGCATCAGGTTGAGCACAGGATCAAACCTGCAACCTCTGGTGTGAGCAACCAACACTATCCACTACCGCTCCACTTTCAAGGTGGTTTTGGAAGGAAGCATGTCAAAACAGCCCCACGTCAAAATGGCCCCACATCTAAATGGCCTGCTTATTTGTTGTGGCCCAAAATTGTTCCACAAAAAAGTAAAAAATGGCTCCATTACTTTACTCATTCCTATTGAAAAAGCTGCCATAAAAAAATGACCCTATCTGGAAATTGTCATGGACATAGAAACATTTGATATTGGGGCAGCTTAATATGTTTTTGAAATACTCTGGTTTTGTATTATAATTACATTTAGTGGATATTTGAGATCTCATTAATTGTGATGTGGTCCAACATGATGCGAAACTGGGTATAAATGCAGTTTCTCTGTTGCTCCATAGTTCACATTTTATGTCTTAGGCCATCCTTAAACAATATTTGTTTGCTGTGCTCTGACCAAGTATTTGTCATGTGAATAGGTAGGTAGCTAGTAATTTTGCCAGATTTTGATTCTGCATAATCATTTTAAAGAAAAAATGAACAGAAATCATAAAAAAAAAATTAAATGCTTTGAAATTCAATAAAAAAGATAGGATAGCTGCAATTTTGAGTGAGTAGGTAGGAGCACGTCAAATAATGTATTTTTTACAGATGGCCTTGTATTTTCCACATGGATATAATATTTCCTCTGTTGAAGTAGTACTGTACTATGGAGTATGTTGTATTTACAGACACTGTGATGGCCTGAAGTTGTAACTGTGAATCATGAAAGGTAAAGGGAAGTCCATCCAGGACAAGGACTGTCCCCTCCTGTTCCCAGATCTAGAGCCTGTTGATCATGTCAAACATTGTCCTCGGTACACAGCCAGTAAGTAGATAAGTTTAATATGATGACGAGCATGCTAAAGAACCAGAAGAACTTACGATGGGTTTATATCTGTATACTGCACTATCTCCCACAAACCTAAAATGATAAACAATCTTCTGGGGCATCATCGATATAGGAAACTGGTGGCGATGCAAAATAAGCAATGTTTTATCTTACCTGGTTTCCTTGCAAAAGTTGGCTACACCCTAAAGAAAATTATTTTTCCTTTGAATAATCATTTTCTTTTATTTGCCATTTTCTCCAAAGTCTTTGTAATGTTGATTGCATGATAAATTCAAGATTATATTCTAGCATGTGGCTTTTTAGAATCTGCTTTATACATTGTCGCATATGTGACATTTAAAATTATCCCATTTGCCTTAATATTCTCAGTTGTGAAAGATGTTCATAAATCTTCGACAAATCAAGCTAGAACATAACTAAACATATATATACATGTATATGAATAAAATGTCTTCCTCAAGAACACCACAGATAGCAGGTGATCAAACCCACAACTCTCCAATCTGTGTTCTCTCTGTAGTTCTGGCACGTGGTGAGGCTGAGACAGTGGGCCTTGAGGAGCTGGATGTAGTACAGGTTGACCTTGAAGCACTGCTGGCGTCTGCGGGTAAGAGGCTGCAGCAGCTCGAAAATGAAATACAAATTCTTCAAAACTGGCAGGAGAAGTCAGGCGAGATCAAACCCATCGCGAAGATGAAGCCAGGAAAAGTGGTAAGAGTCACGTTTTTCAGTATTCACTTTTATTTTATCTTGTGTAGCAATCTTTACTTTATTTTAGATTAAACAATGTTGATATCAACAAGAAATGTGTGCATGTTGCATGTGGGGCCTAAAATAAAATATTGTTTGTTTGTCTTTCACCTACCCACCCGATAATATTGCTCGATAATAATATTATTGCATTCCACAAAAAATAGTTATTTTCATTGTTTGCCATTGCCAAAATGTTGGATAATATCCGATGTCTCTGTTATATCTGCCGATTGTCACTTGGGTGAGCGGAGTTGGAAACCCGTGACAAGAATTGTGATTTTTTGTTAATTTTCCTGGCAACACGATATTTTTCCTACAATGCTCCATAAACAGTTTCTCATATCCATGAAATTAGGTTCCCACAAAATCAATCCGCAAAAAGCGATGAAAATTCACGAAAATGTTTGTCATTCATAAATATGTTCTTCCTTTCTTTATAAAATAAGCATTCATAGTTACTGGTTATGCTGCTTTAAAGAGATAATGTGCAAGAAAAAGGTAATAATTAGACATTGTGACCGACAAAACATAAAATATAATATATTAATTTGCCTGCTTAACTACTCAACGTGATGGATAGGTAAAGCACAAACAAACAATATTTTAATTTCGGCCTGACTGGCAGAAGTAGAGTGGTTTGTTTGTTACCATGTCTTACACACAGTTTGAAGATTCAGATTAGTGGTAATTTTAATGTACAGTCAACCTGTCTTAAGCAGCCAGTCAAGGGGAAGAAACAAAAGTGTCCTTTTAAGACTGGTTGTTGCTTAATACAGATGAATTTGCACTTGAAGCATAACATGGGATATAACAAATGTGATTGTTTGAGATAAGTGGTTGCTTGATTGTTTGAGATAAGTGGTTGCTTGATTGTTTGAGATAAGTGGTTGCTTGATAGAGGTGACTGCTTACACAGGCATTACTGTACATGTTATATGATCAAAAATATCACATGACTGGTTGCCAGATAGACCTTTTAAAGACAAGCTACTTACCCAATGTTTTGACTGGTAGGCCTGTTTTCATTGGATAATCTTTAACAGTCATAACATAAGTGGATTGTGGAGTGTGAACTTTTCAAGTCAAAAGGTTCAGAGCTGTGCAAGAGAGATGGTGTTCTTGGAAACCAACTTTTCAAGAAATACTTTGAACATTCAAAATTCCTACTCGATATGCAAGGCTTACTACATAATTATATATATCAGGGTTCTCCACAGAAAGGAATGCAAGTGCTGGGATAAGAATGCCTTCAACACTGATGTGAGGCACTCGTATATATCAAATATATTTCACTAGTAAAACTTGTATTTAACGGTATCACTTAAAGTCATCATTTTTAGTATGTTATATTTACGCATTAAAATGAGAAAAAGGTAAGCACAGAAAAATAATGATATAGAGCAAAGTAAGCTTTTGCAAAATGTTGTCAAAGAATTCAGGCGCTTGGGGAATACCATTTCTAATAGTCAAGTGCTGGGCTGCCCGGTGCTTAAATGGCCTTTGGATTAGCCTGTTTATAAAAAAAGTCTTGATAGTAGTAAAATATTTTTTCTATCTCATCTAATTTCACATCTTTCCAGGTGGTACATTTGTCTTGCTACTAAAGTATTTATTCTATTTCAGCAACCAGAAACGCCTGTCAAAAGAGGTAAAGTGGCAGAAGACAAACCCAGCAAAAAGTTCAAGGAATCTGGCGGTAAAAGTTCAAGCACTCCAATCGCTTCGAAGATAAAGACAAAACTGTCTCAGGTACAAGATGTACAAAATGTAAGACACAGCTCCGGCTAGTATACTAGGTGTTGTGGCTCTAGATTAGTGTAAGATATAGATTGTATGTCATGTGTACTCGTACTGTTATTTTGAATATGGCTCACAGCTGTTTTTGTCAGTGCTGTTGTTGTTTGTTTGGCCTAAAAAATTTTTTTCGGCTTCCAGTCGACCAACAACGATCCCCGCAGTCTGAAAAAAAGGATTAGGGTGGGGTCCATTCTATGTCATAACATGCCCTTAAAAAGATTCTCTGATTGATTACATATATTTTTTAAATATACCTACTCCTACAATGTAACTGGTGTGAGTCGGAAGTGGCAAACAAATTAGTTTTTTAGGGTGGCTTTATGTAATGTTTTTATCTTACCTGAGCCTAAGGCTCACAGGTAAGCTTTTGTGATCGCCTGGTGTCTGTCGTCCGTTGTCTGTCATTAACTTTTAGCTTCTAACAACTTCTCTGAAACCACTGGGCCAATTTTGATATAACTTTACAGAAATGTTCCTTGGGTGACCCTCTACCAAGTCTGTTCAAGCCATCTTGATTCATCAAAAAACATGGCCGCCAGGGGGCGGGGCAAGTTTAATTAGTAAAAACTTAAAAAAAATCTTCTTGTAAGAAACTACTGGCTCGATTTTAAAATAATTTCACAGAAATGTTCATTGGAGGAACCCCCAACAAGTTTGTTCAAACCGTAGTGATTCGTCAAAAAACATGGCTGTCAGGGGTTGGGGTTAGTTTACTATATAAGCTATAGTAAAAACTTAAAAAATCTTCTTGTCAGAAACCACCGGAGCAATTTTAAAACAATTTTGCAGAAATATTCCTTGGGTGACCCTTTACCAAGTTTGTTCAAGCCATTGTGATTTGTTTAAAAGCCTTCTTGTCAGAATCTACTGACCTGATTTCAATGTAATTTCACTGACATTTACCATGGGTGAACCTCTACCAAGTTCAACCTCTTCTACGCATCTGTTACATCTTCAAAACAAATAAAAATTCTTGCCCATCTCCTTTTCTGGAATTTTGAGTGTACATGTATTATATAATCTACTTAAGTTGGGTGACTCAAGGTCAGTCAGGTGAGCGGTATAGGGCCATCTTGGCCCTCTTGTTTGTTTTAGTAAGTCTCCTGTCAGGAAACAAGTTGAGTATAAATTTACAAGTCTATCTTATAATAAAATATAACAAGCTCTTTAGGGTTTAAGAACCCTACTCATGGGGTCAGGGTTCCCCACAGGAAGGAATGCAAGCTCTCGAATAAGAATAAACACATTCAACACATTTTTTTTTTTTTTTTTTTTTTTTTTTTGAATGGGGTTTAACGCTATTTTCAACACATTTCAGGTTATATATGGCATATCCAATTTTACTGGTGGAGGAAGACCTCAGACTGAGTCAGACTGAGAAGAACCACCGTCCTTCCGCAAGTAACTGGAAACTTTCTCACATAAAGTTTTTGGAGCGAGCGGGACTCGAACCTACGACCATAGCGGTGAGAGGTAAGTGATCTTGAGACGGCGCCTTAGACCACTCGTCCACGTCAACACATTTTAAAGCTCTGTGTATATTTCGCTAGCAAAACTTTTATTAATCAGTTAAAGTCATCATATGTAGTATGTTTAATTTTAGGCATTAAAATGAGAAAATATAATTATGCAAAGAAAAATAATGATTTAGAGGAAAATAAGCTTTGGCAAAATCTTCTTTAAGAATTCAAGCATTAGTGGAATACCATTTCTCAGTGGCGTAGCTGACCCTAAAATGATGTGCAAGCCCAACAGGTTCTAGCGGGGTCTGGAGGCATGCCCCTGCAGAAAAAAGACTTCTACATTGCATTTCCTGCGTTCTGGGGGGTATTTTCAGGAGATATAATGATGCGTACGTAAAAATATGTGCAAGCGCGGGTGTTATAGCGTAAAGGCAGCTACGCCACTGTTTCTGATAGTCTAGTGCTGGGTGGCTCTGTGCTAAAGTGGCCTGTGGAGAAGTCTGTGGGTAATGATAGAAAATAAACATTTTTAACTCTTCACACCAAAGGCAAAAAAGACATTACAATGTTCATCTTTAAATTTCGTCTTTCTTTTAAAGCAATACCTTCTGTGAAATCACCTTGCCACTTATATTCAGGTTTGAAGCAGGACTTCATTAAAGAAAAATGAAGAGAACATGTAGATGAAAATGAATGCTGTTATAAAAAATTAACAAAAAAAAATTAAACCTTTCAAGTATATATAAATGATGTTCCTTAATGTAGGTAAAAAATGACCGCAGTGTTATGGTCCCATGCCAAGCAATTACTAACAATAAGAGATTAAACAGTAAGACGAAACATTTCGGCTCAGAAATTTTAAGGCCAAAATTCTTGCTATGGAATCAAATATGGCACCACTCTGGGAATCACATGTTTCTATTGAGATGTAGTCCTTCATGGAAGAGTGGTCTGGCTGACTTACCTTGTCACAGAGGTTGTGGGTTTGAATCAAGCTTGTTCTGAAAAACAATTTGTTAGTGACTTGCTGAATACAGTGTTTAGTTTTGATACAGTCAATCCTGTATAAGTGGTCACCTCTATTAAGCAGCCACTTGTCTATAGCAGCCACATTTGCTATTTCCCTTTTACATGCTTTCATAGCAAATAACCTGTATTAAGCAACAACCTGTCTTAAAAGGTCACTTTTGTGCCTTCCCTTGACTGGCTACTTAAGACAGGTTTGACTGTATATTCAAACCAAAGTTTTCCTACGCTTCATATAAGACTGTATGCCACATATAATCTGTAGTGTGTTGAAAAATGGTTTTAAACCCCATTCAAAAATATAAATATACGTAAATGGAAAATCAAATTATCACAGAATGAATAAGCATGGAGCTCTGAATTTTTTTTTATGTCATTGACCAAAGGAAAAAAACTAGGTAGAAGTTTAGCTTCAGCACAGAGTGACTCATAGTTGCATGGACATTATAAGAGTCATATGGAATTTTTATTAAAAGGATTAAAAATAAAAGTATTTCATAAATTAAATGGCAAGAACTTTTGATGTTTTATCTGTAGCATTGGATTGTCGAAAAGTACCGAGTATGTAAAAAGGATGACTCAAGAATCAAACTTGACTGTTCTTCACGAATGACAGTTTTATGTATCCAGTGCCATTTAGCTCAGTTTGTAGTGTGTCTGACTATCCATCCAGGGGTTGTGAGTTTCAATCCCCACTCATTGATGATTGATAATCAACATTTTGTCTTATTGTCATCCAACTTTTACTGCTGATTGAAGTCGGAAAGTTATCAGTTGCTTGTGGAGATGGAGTGTGCTTGAGTACTGGTTAACCTTCCAGCATCCCAGGAAGGATTGGTCTGATTAACTGGTCATTATCAGTAACTTGCGGAGATGTAGTGTGCTTGAGTACTTCCAGGATCCCAGGAAAGAACGGTCTGATTAACTGATCATTATCAGTAACTTGCGGAGATGGAGTGTGCTTGAGTACTTCCAGGATCTCAGGAAAGAATGGTCATATTAACTGATGGCATAAAAATGATGTTAAATATTCAAAAGTTCTTACACATAGAGTTTATAGACATTTTTACATGTGTGTTCATATCAGTATTGTGAAATGCACATAATGCACTTAGTACATTTTGAAAATGCACATGTTTGTAAAGCAAATGTAATGTGCCAAGTCATCAATATTGTCAGATAAAAAGTCATTTTCCAGTTTCAACAAAGCCATTTCTGTTTTTTGGCCAAACAATTATTTTCGATTTGGTTAAAAGTATAAGATTTTTTTTACGAATTTGATATTGCCCTCAGATCTGATTTTAAATGTACCTGAGCCAATCTTATGAAAATCAGATCAACTTTGAAGCTTCCATACTCTTTAGAAAGTAGATCTAACAGCATCGCAAAGTCACCTCAGATTGACCTTTCTGCCAGCCAATCAAACCTTGCTTTCTGGCTGAATTGTTATGAATATTAATAACATGAAAGGTCAATCTGAGGTGACCTTTAATGCAATGCTGTCAGAGCTACTGTGCGTAGAGTATGGAAGCTTAAAGTTGATTTGATTTAAAAGAGAATGGTACTGAGCATATATTATATATTAAACTAGGCTTTAAAAGTTTGTTTTGAAAAATCTATAGCATCATTTTATCAATCATAGGCAAAGATAGAGTTGGACCTCGTTGACTCTCCAGCGATTGAAATCAGTAAACTTCCCAAAAATAATGCCGTCAACAAGTTTTGGGCATCAGTGGAACCGTACTGCGCAGACATTACAAATGAAGATTTGAAGTTCTTGGAAGAGTTGATTAGATCACATGACGATGATTCGGAATATTTCAAAGTACCATCTCTGGGGATGCACTACACGGAGAAGTGGGCCGAGGAGGATATGCTGGAAGAGCAGAAAGATGGTAAGATGTTGGTAGATTATGAACATTTGTATTATAAGGGATTTCAGTTGAAAAATAATTTGAATGGGGTTTAAAACCATTTTCAACACATTTCAGGTTATATATGGCATATCCAGAGGAAGACCTTTAAATTTATCAAATAGATCATTCAGCAGGTAACTGCCAAACTTTCTAACAAAGTTTTTGAAGTGAGTGAGACTCAAACCTACGACCTTAGCGGTAAGTGATTTTGAGATGGTGCCTTAGAACACTCGGCCACGGAGGACCCAATTTATATTTAAGGATTTAAAGCACAATTTTGAGAAATTGCAAATCTTTTGAAGTGATTGGCAATACTCACCAATGAAAATGTGAAGAAATAAAATTATTTACTCCCATACCAGAAGTACAGTAGAAGTGAAAAAATATTCATTCAGAGGGTGTAATTATTTCAAGTTTTATCAAAATATTACTTCCCTTAAGTTGCACAATGCAGTGCACTCCTTTCATTTGTGAATAGAATTTAATTAGGATATTAGTTAAATTAAAGAATTTAATCTTTATGTAATAGTTTCAGTAATAGGAGTGGTTTAACATTAGTTATCAACGACTAAGGTGTTACCCCACCATTGATTTTTGTTCTTTATTCTATAGTAAAAGATAAACGTTTGATGGCTTGTTATTAATAGAGAGACGCAAATGAAATAAGTGAAACATTTTACTGTTTGTAAACCTCTGCACTACCAAAATATGATGAGAAAAAAAGGGTTCATGTGTCATATAAGAGATTTTTTTCTGTTCAGTGTGTACACTGTTGACAAAGTGAAAGTAGACTTCCAAAACTATGTATTCATACCCCAATTTCCAAGCATCAGTTTATTTTTCTAAATTCACAATTCAAACATGACAATGCTTTCAAAATGTTCAAAATACACCAATACTGCCATTCAGATAAAAAAATGAGCATTAAAATAAGGAAAATGCATTTTTAAAGAAGAAGAAACAATGCTTATTTATAACCCCCAATATGCAACTACCCCATGGAAGCATTTCCTGTTTCTAATGGTGGTACTATGCCTTAATCTGTGGAACAATACCAATATCCTGGCATGTAGGTAGAGGACAAGGAGAAGTTTGTGCACATCATTTTGCTTTGTTGATATAACAAAAATAAATCTGCCAAAAATTATGGAACCTTCAATAAAAAGATCAATCAATGTGTTTGTATAGACAAAAGATAAAACTTCTTAGTGTAGTGGTGTGCAAGATACAGAATCAGTCGTGAGTATTGGATTGAGGTGATGAAGTTTCAGCTGTCGGTATCGCTGCTTTGATAGAGCCTCGTTTCTAAAATCCTTTATTGTCATAAGAGTGACCCACAACACCAATCTGATCACCTCGGCCTTTATGCTAGGCAATAGACCTCTGACATAAAAAGGCGCCATTTTGGAACAACTTTCAGTCACATGATAAAATAAAAATGGCGGGCACCTTATATACATGTATGTTGAAAATATTAACGTTGGTTAATCAAGACTGATATTTTAAATTTCCCTAAAAATATGACCTATGTCGAGTGTGTTAATAAAAAAATCGATATGATAACGCCATATATATTCAACTTAATGATGGATACATAATGTGTTGCTTTCACGCGATTGAACACAGACTTGTAACACAGGCGAATAGCGTTGGTGTATTCTAGAGCTATACATGAGGTGTATTATACGGAGAATACGGAAATACCCGATGTTTCACAATTGCCACAACACCTCAACAGACATCATGTGATCACAACTCTCCTTTCCTTATTGTATCTGTCTACTTTACCTGCCCCTTTCCACTTTGTTCTCTTTACAGTTATTAATTTGTTTTATTTGCATTTGTAACACCATTGTATAGTCCTTGCAAGATATTCAGAAGAGAGAATTTGTACAAGCTAGAAATAGCTTTCTTCTCAATTCTGTTGTTATATATCGCTGTGTATCAAATATTTGTATTATATGTTATATGCTGATAACAAATAAATATTGTTTAAACTAATAGACAGTGAAGCCTTTCACTTGGAATATACTTTTTCTCCCATTTCTTCTATAAATAGAATATGTGTGTTTTCCCCAGGAAAATTCTTATCTTCCATGTCGCGTGACCTGAAGAAAATCTGGGACTAAGTCTATTATTGTAATTTATTTCCTAATCACAAATCGTAATCATATATATTTTCATTTTCTCGTCTACGAAAATATTTTTAAACTTGATTTTGTCATAGAAAATGTAAAAAAGAGATAGACGTTACGTCAGAATAAAGATGTCAACGTATATATTTATGACGTCCTGCTTACCTACAAGAAAGTCATGGTAAATAATATATTTGAAGTGGATTACATGTATTTATACAGTGTATGGAGAGATTAACAGGTGTAATTTCTGGTACATACTTTTAGTAAGTATAGTCAAACCTGTGTAAGGGGTCACCTCTATTTAGCAGCCACCTGTCTTAAGCAGCCACTTTTACTATTTCCCATTTCTATGCTTTCCGAGCAAATTTACCTGTATTAAGCAACAACCTGTCATAAAAGGCCACTTTTCCTCCTTCCCTTGACTGGCTGCTTAAGACAGGTTGGACTGTAATTTAAAATGTCCATTTCTTCAGATATATATATATATATATATATCTCTCTGAAATGTAAGGCATTTAACACGCATTTCGAAAGTAGAATAATTTATGTGATGTCATTAACTAGTAACTTTTATTTGTCTGGGAGAAAAAATCCATCATGAGTGTCTCCATGTAGGATAGAAAAACCTCACCCTCTTGGTCAAAATTACATGCAAGAAACTTGGCAGAGCCTCGTTCTTGTATGTAATTTTGACCCCTCGGGTGAGATATTTCTATCACACATGGATACTCATGATGGATAATTATAATTCCAACCTAATTCACATGAAAGATACTACATGTAGTCCAGTAATCCATTTGTGATTATCAAATTAAATATGCATTTTGCATTACACGTATTTGTTTTAGTCACAATACCTGTACTATGTGAGATTGTTTCACCAAGATGTTTTTATAGGTGAGAAGATTGGAGATAGGAGACGAAGCAATGGAATCACAGATACTAATGGTGCAACCACACTCATCAAGAAGGCTGAGGCAGGGTATATAGAAACTTATCTATATTTCTATATTTTATTGAGCTATTCTGGTCACCCTATGTCCATCGTCCGTTTGTCTGTGACAATATGGACTCGCTTTTTTCATTGGATCTTCACCAAACTTACATAATACATGAAGTTATATAACCGTAATATATCGAACAAGTTCTTGAACTGGCAAAATCAGATAATTGATATTAGAGTTATAGACATTGAAACATCAAAAATTGAAATATTTGACCTTGTATGCACTCCAGTACCAGGATTTTACATTTGATCCTGGATGACTTAAGTTTTAACTTTAAGAGCAATTAAATAACCGAAATATCTTTTGAACTGCATAAATCAGGTAATTGATGTCCGAGTCGAGGCCGTCCTCATCATAAATTGCTGTGTGTGCACTTAAGTACTTTTAATTTTCATTTGATCATCACCAAACTTACACAGTAGTTGTATCGCTAAAATATCTCGAAGTTCTTGAGACAGAGCAAACTGGGCTCGGCCAAATCAGATAAATATTGTTGGAGTTATGGCCTTTGAATTGTCCAATATTGCATTATTTGATGTGTGTGTGCTCTCTAGCACATGCAGTTTTCATGTGATCTTCATCAAACTTGCACAGTAGTTGTATAACCATAATATCTTGGAAAAAAATTTAACTGGCCAAATTATTTAAATGTTGGCCACATTATTGATAACATTACAAAGTTATTTTTAATTTGGTACCAAAACATCTCTACCAACAATAAATCAGGCAGTGCTTGGTTACACCATCTTCATCTGTATGAATATGCATGATATGAATTACAAGCTGTTTAAAAATGATTTCTGGCAGTATTTTCAAACAAGGTGTAACAACATTTTGTACAGTTCTTGTCAATGTGTATCTTTCACTACTGGATTTAAATTTTTGTTCTCATTTATACCAGTTTCCATGACGAGTCACCGTTTGGTCCACTTACACAGAGACTGGTGTCCGCATTAATAGAGGAAAACATAATGACCCCTTTAGATGATGAAATGGACGATTTCAATCCAGATGGTGAGTGACTAGAGGGCTAGATTTTATAAATACGAAATAACTATTAAAATCTTTTCTGAGTCACTGTTGAGTCCCTTCCTGGGTAAAAACCAGAAGTGGGTGTTGCCAATGACAGGCCATCAAGTCGAGCCTTACATCAAACCTGGGATCAAACCCATGACCTATGGCATAACCAAATAACATTCTATCCAAAACCGTCTTGCTTTCATCTTTATTACAAGTTAATAGTTTAAACTAGTCTGGCAGTATGTATTAGAAAGGTGTGTTGAAGACAGCTACCAGCACAATAGGGACTTAAAAATGCTTGGAACTTTCTAAAATGGTTACATAAGTTGAATAGCTTGACATGCATTGAAAGAATTAGTCAACAGCCAGTAAGCATCCCAAGCTACAATGCAAATCAACTATACAATATTGAAGCATCTGTCTCCTCAATAGAAAGCATTACAGACCGGACTGTGCTATAATCAATGTTTATATATATATATATAATTTTGTATTCATGATTTGCATTATATTCCCCATCCCCTGAAAATTCAGGTGGGGATGTGTGACTCACCCTTAGTAATCCTCCACTAAAAAGTTTTAGGTCATATCCCAAGTGTGAAAGAGAGGGCAAGATTTTTAGCAGGTACACTTGTAAAAACCTCAAACATTCTTCTGTATTGCCATATTTATTATTGCCTCTTGAATGCTCCTGTTTGTGTTTCAGATAGTATTGATGAATCTGCAGCCATCTCCCCCAAAGCCTTGGCCAAGCAACTGAACCTGGGCAACCCCATACACCTTGAGAAAAGGATTAAAAGAGAGTTAGAGGAACAAGGTTTGTAGCCCCTCATAGAGTTGTCCTTTGTTAAAGGGACAATGTTTGTGGTGTCTCATATAGCCCCTCGTAGAGTTGTCCTTTGTTAGAAGGAACAATGTTTGTGGTGTCTCATATAGCCCCTCATAGAGTTGTCCTTTGTTAAAGGGACAATGTTTGTGGTGTCTCATATAGCCCCTCGTAGAGTTGTCCTTTGTTAGAAGGAACAATGTTTGTGGTGTCTCATATAGCCCCTCATAGAGTTGTCCTTTGTTAGAAGAACAATGTTTGTGGTGTCTCATATAGCCCCTCGTAGAGTTGTCCTTTGTTAGAAGGAACAATGTTTGTGGTGTCTCATATAGCCCCTCATAGAGTTATCCTTTGTTAGAAGGAACAATGTTTGTGGTGTCTCATATAGCCCCTCGTAGAGTTGTCCTTTGTTAGAAGGAACAATGTTTGTGGTGTCTCATATAGCCCCTCATAGAGTTGTCCTTTGTTAGAAGAACAATGTTTGTGGTGTCTCATATAGCCCCTCATAGAGTTGTCCTTTGTTAGAAGGAACAATGTTTGTGGTGTCTCATATAGCCCCTCATAGAGTTGTCCTTTGTTAGAAGGAACAATGTTTGTGGTGTCTCATATAGCCCCTCGTAGAGTTGTCCTTTGTTAGAAGGAACAATGTTTGTGGTGTCTCATATAGCCCCTCATAGAGTTGTCCTTTGTTAGAAGAACAATGTTTGTGGTGTCTCATATAGCCCCTCATAGAGTTGTCCTTTGTTAGAAGAACAATGTTTGTGGTGTCTCATATAGCCCTTCATAGAGTTGTCCTTTGTTAGGAGGAACAAGTTTTGTTGCTTCTCATATAGCCCTTCATAGAGTTGTCCTTTGTTAGAAGGAACAAGTTTTGTTGCTTCTCATATAGCCCCTCATAGAGTTGTCCTTTGTTAGAAGGAACAAGTTTTGTTGCTTCTTATATAGCCCTTCATAGAGTTGTCCTTTGTTAGAGGAACAAGGTTTGTTGCTTCTCATATAGCCCCTCATAGAGTTGTCCTGTGTTTTTTGAAAACGGCTTTGATGAGGAGAAGAACTGTCAGAGATGTTTGATTTTTATGTATGTATACTATTTTAGCATTTGTTTTATCTTACGCAACATTTTTGCAAAAATTACATAGAGTAATATGTGGGAATATTGGATAACTTAGGATTTGTGTCTGTCTTGCTTGGCCAAATGTTATAAAATTCGGATAAAGCCTTGTATGTATCCAGGCCTGATTAGCTCAGTCAGTTACACGTCCAACTCAATCCAGTGTCGTGAGTTTGAATCCCCGCCAGGCAACAGTCACCGTGATGATTGATATATGACATTGTGTTTCATTATCATTCGTCTCTCACCGCTGATTCAAGTGGGGAAGTGATCAGTTACTTGCGGAGATGGGGTGTGCTCAAATACTGGTTAATTTTTCAGGATCCCAGGAAAAAGTGGTTAGGTTAATGATCAACTGTTAGCCTTTGATGGCATAAAAATGATGCTAAATATTCAATAGATATTTTCATGTCCTAGAAGTTGGTGGTCAAAATGCTTGCAACTAGAACAACACGTACCAGTAAACTGTTCTGTACTGCACTACATGGGGAGTATCGGACATTTTGTGGGGTTTATCGGGCAACAAAATCGGACATTGAAATATCATGTGGGGTTCTTCGGACAGCTTATTGAATTATTCATCAGGGGTTTATCGGACACTTTTATTTTCATTCAAATTATTGTTTATAATAAAATAAAGCATATATTTGTTTCAATTTCTTATTCAACACAATTTATTTCGTCAAATAACGCAAACTCAATAACTGTTAAACCAGTTTAATCTTTTTGTTTCATGTTGAATATGCGTTATAAAATATTGTCATTAGCACTATCTGAGTGAACATGTGAGAGGAAACTTGTTTACACAAACCTCTCTCTTCCAATCGTAATTGTCAACACATTTTGACAGGTACATAGACACTCATATGTTATCTGGGATGTGTTACTGTATTTGCTGCTTTGATAGGTTCTGAACATGCAGAAAGCTGCAAATAGCACATTTTGAAATCATTCGGAAAACTCCGGGTTTTGGCGATATTCAACGCTGTAAAGCTTGATCAAGACACAAGCAGATTTATGCCTCAAGCATATTACCTGGCTAAAAGGTTTTTTTGTAAACCCATTCACATATTTTATATTGCAGGTATTCTAGACTTCGACGACATGGAAGAAGATGATGAAAATGATGAGATTCTGAGAGAGCTTCGAGCAAAGCAGGCCGAGCTGAAGGCAATCTGCCAGCACAATGACACGAACACGAAGAAACTGTACCGGTTAGCCAAGGAGGAGATGGCTAAGCAGGAAATGAAGAGAAAGTTGGCGTTGTCAGATACAGAGGTTAGTTGAGTACTCTACTTGTAGCAATAATTTAAACTTTGATAGCACCAGGGTTTAGTCTTAAAGTACTTTTATATTTCAGAGAGACTTGTTTTGTATGATGAGCCTTTTAGCCTGAGTATTGTTAAACATTTGTTCATGTTTTACTTTACGTATAGGTTAGAAGTAAACATTTCATATAACTTTAAACTGGCTTACTTTCTCCTGGAGCGATTTCATTGGCTGGCTGAGGAAGTAGGTCTACATCTACTGATGGTCATGACATTCTAAGTTAAATAGAAAGTTCTATTTTGAAAAATGTCAGCAGTTTTATTGGCTGAGAAAGTAGGACAATATCAAAAGTAAATTTAATATGTAGTCATTCTTCTTCCTGATAAAGTGCAGGCCCACTCTGAGGCATAAACGCACTTGGTGTATATACAAAGCCATTGTGAGGTGCAATAATGAACAGATTAAGAATTTAAAAACTGATAAAAACGTGGATGGCGTTGACTATTGGTGAGCGACCAGACCGGACTTGAAGCCCTCTATGGTCTGGGCAGTGGCGATGCGATCCAGCAGCTGATTCCACAGGCGGATACCAGATGAGAAAAAGCTGTACTTGTAAATGTCCGTTCGGCAGAAAGGCTGCATATATCTGGTGGAATGTCCTCTTGTTAATGGTGCAGTGGGATGGAGGTACATGACTGCTGGAATGTCTATCAGGTCGTGGCTGATCCTGTAGAACATGACAAGCTTAGCATGTGCTCTTCTCTGTCTGAAGTTTGTCCATCATATTACTGGTGCTGCTTGTAGTCCTGTAATATCCGTAAGCGAATCTCGCTGCCCTTCTTTGGACTGCCTCCAGTTTGTTGATGGTAGTTGTGGTGTGGGGGTCCCAGACTGGAGATGCATACTCGAGGATTGGGTGAACCAGTGTCTTGTCAGTTTGGGCCTTCACTTCAGTGAGGCAGCTGGCTATATTTCTCCTCAAGAAGGCACGTCTGTTATTGGCCTTCTTTGTGATGGCATCAACATGACTATTCCACAGCAATTTTTCGTTGATGGTCACACCCAGGTATCTACCATTCGGGGCATGATTGAGTGTCAGTGTACCGCTTGGCAATGGGCTTCCTCTTGCAGGTTATTTGTATGACACGCACTTGGATGGATTGAACTGCATCTGCCAGTTGGCTTCCCAGGCTTCTGAGGTCTTTCTGCAGAATGTCAGTCGCGTTCTGATTTGACTCTCCAGTATAGCAGGCTGTCAACTTGCGAATAGTCTGCTGTAGATGAGACTATTCCAGGCATGTCGTTGATATACAAGAGGAACAACTGCGGGTTGAGTACTGTACCTTGTGGCACTCCAGAGATGACAGGGGCAGTAGGAGAAGTCTGGACCTCAACAAGTAACAAGTACCTGTCAGCTTCTATCTGCCGGGAAGCTCTGTATTCATTGGATCAGTTCACGGTGGATACCGCAGTGGTGGAGCTTGTAGAGAAGGTGCAGGTGTGAGACTTTGTTGAAGGCCTTACTGAAATTTAGTAGTATGGCGTCTGATCTCCCTCCTCAATCCCAGCTGCGAGGTTTTGGATGGTGAGTATGAGTTGGTTCTCCGTTGAACGTTGCTTCCTGAATCCATGCTGTTGGTCAGCTAGAATTTTATGGTGATCAAGATGACGCATCACTTGACTGTGGATGATGTGCTCCATCAGTTTGCAGCACACAGAAGTCAGAGATATGGGCCTGTAGTTCACTGCAGAGGTCCTGTCCGCCTTTTTGAAAAACAGTGTTACATTGGCTTTCTTCCAGTCTGCAGGTACTTTTCCCTCAGTCTCAGTGAATCGGTAAACACAAGGGTGATGGCTGGAGCCAGCTCTGAAGCAAATTCTTTTAGGAAGCGTGACGGTATGTTATCAGTTTGTTGTGCCTTGTGGGGCAACTCCATTGCCGCTGATGATCAAATTTTCCATAGGTGGTGTTGGTGGTGTGTCCAAGGTGGGCATGTATGATGTGTCTTCCTCTGTGAAGACACTACTGAATTGGTCATTCAGTATTGTTGCCTTGGTCTTCGGATCTGAGTGTCCCATACCATTCCTGTTCAGTAGGGAAACCCCACTGCTATCACATCGTTTGCTGTTGATGAAGGAGTATAACTTCTTTGGGTTCTCGTTTTCAGAGACAATGTTTTGCACATAAGCATAGAAGGCCTGCTTACAATCGTGCTGTGTTTTTTAAGCTGTTTATACATCTTCAGGTCTGATTCGCTTCCGTTAAGTTGTGCTTTCCTGATGGCTTTATCTTGCGGTTGATCCATGGCTGGTGGAAATGACTTGAAGACAGCTTGGAGGGGATATTTTCTTCCATGATGAATGTACAGGCGCTCTTAAATTGGCTCCATAGCATTTCATTACAGTCGAAACTCGTTACCTCGATATTGGAGGGACTGCCAAAAAAACTTGAGATATCCGAATATTGACATAGATTTTGTCTCAAAATCAATATTGATTTTCATCACTTGGGCTGCGTTCAGCACGGTTAAACATGTTTACTTTGTTTATAATGCAAACTGTGAGCTAACAAACCAAAAGTAAACGGAAATCAGCCTACTTGGCTTTGTCCCGTCACTCCCCATTAAGTCACGTGATTAAACACACGTAAACAGCTCACGGAAGTGTTTAATCTGTTAACAAATTGCAAACAAATTAAACGTTTTAGCAAACGTAACACAGCCCATATAATTGTCGCACGTCAATTGTACTTTCCCTTTCATATTACTGTCCGTGCAGTAGAATTACACTATCGTGATAAATGCTAATATCCGGGTCCTTCTTTGAATTTCTCGGCAGTGTGGGATAAGTTGAGGCTGATTGATTGAATCAAATGATATATAATCCAAATTAACATGCAATCACCCGATTCGATGACACAATGTTTGCAGCGTTCTGTAAGCCATTTAAATTGACACCTTTGTCGTTGACTGGTAATTAGTGTTGCGTCATAAACAAACTGTGAAAAATGGCATGCGGCATGGAAAAACACACAGTATTATGTCAACAATAAATATATCGAGACAAACAGTCAATTAAAGGTGTTATATGACCAATCTGGGACTAAAACTTGGATCTTGATAGCCGGAGTATCGACAGAGACAATACTGAGTTAAAAGGAGATTATTTATATATTTAAAGCAAAGAAGGGAAAAAGTTGGGGCTGGTAAAAAATATCGACACAACCGGAATATTGATTCAAGCAATATCGAGATAACGAGTTTCGACTGTATCTGAATTTGGGGTGTTTGCATCTGTAAAGTCTCTAGTTAAGCATGATACGCTCGTCTTTATGGCACTATTGTCTGCTTTTTTCCACAAGAATATCTTCCATCTTGGTAGTTTTTTCTTGACAGCCTTGATGTGTATTTCTACTAAGACTATGTCATGGTGGCCTACTCCCGGCATGACCTTTGTTTTGTTTACTAGTGTTAGTCGCAAAGAGGTCTAGAATGTTTGATCCTCTAGTTGGAAATTTGATAAGTTGTTCAGACCCTGTTTCATATAAAAGATCTAGGAAATGATGACTGATAGAATGGTTGTAATTGTTGGATGTGATACTATTTGAATTCCAGTCTGTCTTGGAGGTTGAGGTCACCAGCTACCCAAATAATGGCTCTCTGAAATTGAGTGTGTAAGTCATGGATCTTCTCCCTCGTCTTCATGTAGTCGCTGTTGCTGCTGGGAGGTCTTTTGCTGCTGGGAGGTCTGTATGCCGACACTCTGATGAGCTGCTGGTTGCCTTGACGCTGTATGGATGCAGCAGTGAGTTCTGTCTCTGTGTGAATAGTCATCTCATTTCCAATGATGGATGCCTTGGCTGCTATGATGACTCCACCATGTGGGCTACCTTTCCTATCCATCCTTGCAAGAATGTGATAAACTCTTGGCAAAACTTCACACTTGTACATTCCATTTGTTAACCAGGTCTCACTGCCTACAATGATGTCTGGGTTTGCTTCTTCCAGGAGGAGCCAAAAAGGTTGACATTTAGCTCTGATACTCTGAAAGTTCATAGTCATCACAGAGCCGAGCCATTTAGCTCAGTCGGTTACACGTCTGACTATCAATCCAGGGTCGCGAGTTTGAATTCTCCGCCCGGCAACAGTCTCTGTGATGATTGATATACGACATTGTGTCTCATTACCAATCGTCTTTCACCACCAATTCATGTGGGATAGTTATCAGTTACTTGCGGAGCGGTGTGCTTGAGTACTGGATAATCCCATGAAACAGTGGTTAACTGATCATCTGTTAGCCTTCGATGGCATAAAAATGACGCTAAATATTCAATCAATCGATCAATAATCATCACTCAAAGAGCGGGAAACTGCTTCATGTTTTTTTTGGACTGTTTCTGTTTTTGAGCAGGTGAAGATGTGTGCTGTGATGATCCAATAGAGGAATTCAAGGTACTAATGCTATCAGGTGTGAAGTCACCACCAATTGGAGATTCTGGTGGTTGGCCTGATGTGTTGCTGAGAATACTATATGAGTTTTCAGTGGCGATTGAGGTACCAATTGTGTCTGCCATTCTAGTCTCGAATAGTGTTGTGGAAAAGTTTGGGATACCACATTGGCAGTAAATCCAGCTGGTGTTGGGTTTGATACCTTTGAAAACTGCAAGAGGCATACTGAGGCATTTCCTATGGAACCAGATATCGCAGCTGTCGTACGCGATGCTTTCCTGATTGGACTCTAATGGTTTGGTGCATGCACTGCATGGGAACTTGTAATTTGGTCCTGGGTTAGGATGGCAGTCACCTGAACATAGAATGAGAATTCCCGATGTGTCCGGGTTCCACTCAGGGCAGAAATGAAGATTAGCAGTAGGGTCGGCAAGGAAGTGGCGGAGAATGGAATGGGGGGATGCATGTTGACTTACGTTCAATGATTTAACTATTCAGGTGATAAAATTGTCCGAGAAATAATCATATTTCTTAAGTATAAGGTGGTTACTATCTGACGTTCAATAAGATGGTTGACAGAAATGGTAGTTTGTTTACATGTTGGTGACAGAAAAAAAGCTTGTATATAATCAAAGTCCGGATCGAATCTGTGCTGAGATGATGAGTGGAGAATGAATCTTAGGTGTTCATGGGTTGATCCACCATATATCAGGAGACAGTACTATCTGGAAGTCGATGAAACCAATTTTTCATTGGCTCCAATATGAACATTTGTGTGCACCTTGCAATGACCTTGACCGTAGTGTACTTGTCACTTTGGTAAATTAGATATACATTAGATAAATAGAGCACGAGTGCTTATTTATTATTGAAATCATTAAATGAGTTGGAAAGCATATATTATGTGAGGCTCTGCTGACCAATATATCATTTTTCTCATAAGTTTGATAAATTCAATAATAAATGAGCACGAATGTAAGATTCATTTTATCATAAACATGTAATCATTTATTTAACATATTCTTCTCTATAAGGAATGAGATAAATATCGCACATATTTTTTTCCGTGAGTTATGATTTGATGCAACGTCTCAAAATAATGTCATTTTACCATGACATATCAACATCATTTATATATTGGGGTGAGTCTGAAAGTACTTTGGCGATTTACCTACGAGAGTCGAGTTATCTGAAAAAAAACGAGCGACGAATCGGAAGTAATATTACACTATGTTAATATCAAAGATATATCATTAGTTTATTACTGTAACAATCCTGCATGGTAAATTATGTGATAATTATGTACAATATAAATGCTTTTGTATATTGTTGCAAGGTGAATTACATCATAAATGTGCTGTAGTATCTTTGTAACTAATGTCTTAATTGTTCCTGCAGGTGATGGAGGCATACAGAAAAATACAGCTGGCCAAGCAGAAGAAGAAGGCACCAACAAAGAAAGAACGGGATGCTGTCTTAAAAGCTCTGAAAGACAGAGAGCTGATTGTGAAATCTCTTGATGTTTGAAAACTGTAATTGTAAAATCTCTTGATATTTGAAAACTGTTTGAGAACCAATTGTGACATTCCTTGATGTTTGAAAATGGTTATTGTGAAATTTCTTGATGTTTGAAAACTGTTACAGAACCAATTGTGACATCCCTTGATATTTGAAAACTGTTATTGTGAAATTTCTTTACATTTGAAAACTGTTAAAGAACCAATTGTGACATCCATTCATGTTTGAAAATGTTAATTGTGAAATTTCTTGACATTTGAAAACTGTTAGAGAACCAATTGTGACATCCCTTGATGTTTGAAAACGGTAATTGTGAAATTTTTTGACATTTGAAAACTGTTAGAGAATGAATTGTGACATCTCTTGATATTTGAAAACTGTTAGACAACCGATTGTGACATCCCTTGATGATTGAAAACAGTTATTGTGAAATTTCTTGATATTTGAAAACTGTTAGAGAACCAATTGTGACATCCCTTGATGTTTGAAAACTGTAATTGTGAAATCTCTTGACATTTGAAAACTGTTAGAGAACCGATTGTGACATCCCTTGATGTTTGAAAACTGTAATTGTGAAATCTCTTGACATTTGAAAACTGTTAGAGAACCGATTGTGACATCACTTGATATTTGAAAATGGTTATTGTGAAATTTCTTTACATTTGAAAACTGTTATAGAAACTGATTGTGACATCCCTTGATGTTTGAAAACTGTAATTGTGAAATCTCTTGACATTTGAAAACTGTTAGAGAACCGATTGTGACATCCCTTGATATTTGAAAACGTTTATTGTGAAATTTCTTGATATTTGAAAACTGTTAGAGAACCGATTTCGACATCCCTTGATATTTGAAAACGGTTATTGTGAAATTTCTTTACATTTGAAAACTGTTAGAGAACCGATTGTGACATCCCTTGATGTTTGAAAACGGTTATTGTGAAATTTCTTGATATTTGAAAACTGTTAGAGAACCAATTGTGACATCCCTTGATGTTTGAAAACGGTTATTGTGAAATTTCTTGATATTTGAAAACTGTTAGAGAACCGATTTTGACATCCCTTGATATTTGAAAACTGTTAGAGAACCGATTGTGACATCCCTTGATATTTGAAAACTGTTATTGTGATATTTCTTGCATTTGAAAACTGTTAGAGAACCGATTGTGACATCCCTTGATATTTGAAAACGGTTATTGTGAAATTTCTTGACATTTGAAAACTGTTAGAGAATTGACTGCAAAAAGTCTTGACATTTGAAAATGTTAGTGACATGATTGTGAAATGTCATTATATTTCAAAATGGTTACGACTAATTTAGAGATCTCTTGATACCTTAAAGCTTTTTATGGAACCGATTGTGTATTTAGAAACTGATAGAGAGCTGCTGGTGAAATATCTCAGATCTTTGAAAACTGACTGAAAAATGTCTTGAGCATGCCATGTGTGAATGTTTGAGACACATTTAAACATTTTTCAGTGTCATGCCATGTGTGAATGTTTGAGAAACATTTAAACATTACTCACTGTCATGCCATGTGTGTTTTGAGACACATTTAAATATTTCTCATTGGCATGCCATGTGTGAATGATTGAGACACATTTAAACATTTCTCACTGCCGTGCCATGTGTGCATGTTTGTGACACTTTTAAACATTTCTCATTTATGCCATGTTTGAGACACATTTAAATATTTCTCATTGTCTTATCATGTGTGAATGATTGAGACACTTTTAAACATTACTCATTGTCCTGCCATTTGTATATGTTTGAGACACATTTAAACATTTCTCATTGTCCTACCATGTGTATATGTTTAAGACACATTCAAACATTTCTCATTGTCATGCCCTGTGTATATGTTTGAGACACTTTTAAACATTTCTCATTGTCCTACCATGTGTGAATATTTGAGACACATTTAAACATTTCTCATTGTCCAACCGGGTGTGTATGTTTGAGACACATTTAAACATTTCTGTGTCATGCCCTGTGTGTATGTTTGAGACACTTTTAAACATTTCTCATTGTCCTACTATGTGTATATGTTTAAGAGACATTCAAACATTTCTCATTGTCCTACCATGTGTATATGTTTAAGACACATTTAAACATTTCTCATTGTCATGTCCTGTGTGTATGTTCGAGACAATTTTAAACATTTCTCACTGTCATGCTCTGTGTGTATGTTTGAGACACTTTTAAACATTTCTCATTGTCCTACCATGTGTGAATGTTTGAGACACATTTAAACATTTCTCAGTGTCATGCCATGTGAGTTTATTTGAGACATATTTAAACATTTCTCACTGTCATGCCATGTTTGTTTTGAGACACATTTAAACATTTCTCACTGTCATGCCATGTTTGTTTTGAGACACATTTAAACATTTTTCATTGTCATGCCATGTGAGTTTGTTTGTGACACATTTAAACATTTCTCACTGTCATGCCATGTGAGTATGTTTGAAACAGATTTAAACATGTCTTGTTGCTATGCCATGTATACATAATTTATGTAACCAAGGACTGATATATAGAAGGAAAGGAAACTTACATCTCTCAATTAAATGTTGATAAAATAGCATTTAAAGAATGAATAATTTGTCAAATTAAACCATTCAAATTTCACAGGCAACTGATATCTTTTACATAAAATGTATGGTGTATGTAATTTTAACTTTCCTGGGTTTTTTATTAGCAGTATACACATTTTTTAATTATTAGTGCTTCACCAATTGTAAGCACAATTTGCTGGGAATGGTCACATTTTGTAGAAATTTTCATTGTGCAAAGAAAGAATTTTGATTTGTATTTCTGAGATGAATGGAAATTAGGATATTTAATAAAAGATTTTACGAGATTTTGTGTGAATATGCGAGCATTAATAACATCTCAATCAGTTGCTTTTCCTTTTCTATATAAGTCCTTTGTAAGACAGTAAATTCTTGCACACCAGATAAGGATATCTGTATTTTTACCAGGGTTAGATTTTAAGAATCTTACACGGGTTTGAGGTTCGGATAGAAAATCCGTCCCAAGGGATAATTGTTTTTGGAGGAAATGAGATTCTGCAGAGTTTCTGCGAAAACAGTTATCCCAAGTATGGAAGTTTCTATCTGAATCAAAAAAGCCATGTACGATTACTTTCCTTGCATACCAAACACATTGAATATTTATTTTAATTTAAATTATCGTTTTATTTTACACGATGGCTTTCAAGAGGTCAAAAGAAATAAATTACGTCATATGTTTTAATACATCACATCATAAATTGTTCCAACATCACAGCAGGGTAGGCTGAGCACATGGAGGTGGTGAAAGATGAAAATTCTGTACCTGTTAAAAATACCTGGAAATCCTTGTCCGGTATGAAAGAAATTTCTATCTCACCCAAGGTCCCCCCTCCCACCCCCCTCCGAGATAAAATTCTTGTGCTATCATGTTGGGCTCATTTATTTTTGATGTGATGTCTCTATAATGACATAAATCACATAAATATAATTTAACATTTTAAAAGCAACCGTTTTAAAAAATATATTGATACATTAATTGTTCCTGCCAAAAGTTATCCATTGGGAAGGAATTTTCTACCCGAACCTCAAACCCATGTAAGATTCTTATAAATTTATACATCATTAATGTGTAGATCATTGGAACATTTCAAACTATTGTGTAATGTTTTGTACATTCAGTAAACTATACTTGTAGTTTTAAATGTCAGTTAAATTATATGAAATAAAAATAAACAAAAATGTACTTTGAATGTAATGTTTTCTGGTTCATTTCTCGTGAACCTACCGTACATGTTTCCTGTGGATAATGTGTTCATTTTCCATGAAAAGTCTTGCCAAGCTACTACAATGGATATCATTAGTGTTTTGTACCTGCAAAATATTTGTGGGAGGCCATCACAGTTGGCTGATGCTAGAGAGGGAATTTCACTAAGCCCTCTAATCATGTGGCGTTGTAGTTATGATAACTGATGCTAGAGCACCTTTCTCTACATGCACTGGCCATGTGGCATTGTTTGTTCAAGTAAATACAATGTAATACAATGTAGTATTTACTTATAGACTGTTCATTTGTCTAAGGAAAATGGTAGAATACCATCATCCAATATGGATCACTGATTGGATTATCAAATTGTTTGATTGACAGCTTATGTTGGGACAAATGTTTAGATAAGTATTTGACAATAGAGAAAGCTGACATGATTGCATTTATAGAAGGAATTCTATTATGAGGTATGAACTTGCAAGTGACAAAGATGTATTCATATCTTGTGAACAGTATCAGCCAGTTTAAACAGAATTTGAGCTCGTGACTTAGATTAAAAGAATGGGGGATGATGTTATCCCGGGGAAGGCACTTAACCTGAAATTTGGTACATATGTGCAAATATTTTATTTGTATCTGAAGAAAATGTATGGCAGTGAAAAACATTGCTACAACTATTTTTTATTAAGAATTGAGCAAGGGGGTTAAAAGTTAAAAGTCTACATTATATGTCCAGAATGGAAGGTCTAAGCTCTACATGCATTATAGGGGTCATAAATAATATAGGGGTCATCAAATGACCAAAAAGAGGGGTCAAAACGGTGGCTCAAATGTATTAACCTACCTACCCCGCCCACACCCCCAGGACTATTACACTTGTCCAGGCACTGGAGTCTCTGTTGGAAGTTTGCTGAATGAAACTTCACCAATGATACAACACGTTGCGAAATTAATGAAATCAGCCAGTGACATTTTATTGATCTGCTTAAATCGTCACATTTTGATATATATTTGATTTTATGTAGCTATCAGATGACTGAAATTGGACAATAATATTATGGTATAGCCAGTACTGAGTGTTGTTCAAGTGAAAGGCCCTGTGTTACAGCCTTGATGCCACAATGTCTGGTGTGGGCAGCCAACAGCCTATCGATCACTTTAGCATTAGAAATTGACCATCATATTTTTGTGATATTTCTGAAAGAACATATATTAAACCAATTTGATTTTTTTGTTTATCACTAAAAGCCCTTGGGATCGGTAGAGCCTCTTTCCCTCCAAAACAATTATCCCTCGGTAGAGCCTCTTTCCCTCCAAAACAGTTATCCCTCGGTAGAGCCTCTTTCCCTCCAAAACAATTATCCCTCGGTAGAGCCTCTTTCCCTCCAAAACAGTTATCCCTCGGTAGAGCCTCTTTCCCTCCAAAACAGTTATCCCTCGGTAGAGCCTCTTTCCCTCCAAAACAGTTATCCCTCGGTAGAGCCTCTTTCCCTCCAAAACAGTTATCCCTCGGGACGGAATATTCTATCTGAGCCTCAAATCCATGTACCGTATTTACCCCAAGTATTACCCGCACTCGAGTAAGATCATTATAATCCCACATGTATACATGATGGATTCTTATAATCTTCGGGCCAATAATAATATCAAGACATCAATTAACTTGTAATGTATTAACCTAATTATCAAGGAAAGTATTCACTTATATGATCTAGACAAATAATGTAACAAACTAAAAAAAGAAAAGTCATTTAATATCAAACAAACTTGATTTTGTACAATTTTTATATATAACTTCTGTGTTTTACCATCATTTTGAACGGAGTATTCAAAAACAATTGAGTGCATTTTCATAAAAAACACTGGGTCTGTTTATAATTTTCACCAAATTTTATTCTTTGTTTACATAATAAATTTTATCATATAAAATATATATATTTATATCATCAATTTATAACATAACCTTAAAAAACATTTATTATGATGGTGAAAAAGCATTCATAATATACACATATACATAGATATATATACAGAAGAAAAAATTGAGCAACAATGAATTTCAATGCTTTTACAATATAAATAGATCACAAAATTAATTAAATGTATATTGATATTAGTGAATACCTAGGGAATCATTTCACATTATGGTTTCATTTTTTTGTTGTATGGTGTTTAGCGTCGCTTTCTACAACTTTTCAGTTATATATCGCAACAGACTTTTCGATCCTCCATCACATCTATGTGAAGTATCTTTTTCAGCATATGCTTAGAACTGATTCTACCCAGGAAGACTTTGAGTGTTGCAATAACTTTTTAACAATCAATGTAAAATAAAAAAGTTAAAACTAATTTTAAGGATTTCTTTTAATGTTCCCTATGTATTTTACATGTAATTTCCTCAATCTTAGATTAAGTTATTTTTTTTTAATATATATGTACATTATTTGTATCACAGGGCAAATAAAACAACAATGGCATTATTTCATAAAATGATATAATTTGAACTGGCATGTGCTCTAAATAATATTTTTCTTAAACATAGACATTGAAATGTGCATTATTAACAGTTGAAATGGGTATGACTTTACTAATGATTGCCTTTATGATTTGTTG
Organism: Panopea generosa; assembly: GCA_029582155.1. Lineage (NCBI taxonomy): Eukaryota > Metazoa > Mollusca > Bivalvia > Adapedonta > Hiatellidae > Panopea > Panopea generosa. The sequence continues at coordinate 37,619,746 of CM055902.1, forward strand.
TTGTTGTATTGTGTCTAGGGTCGCTTTCAACACTTTTTCAGTCACATCACGACGGTGTCTACTTGTAACAGTATTCTAAGCGCTGTCACATTGGTGTATCATGCTGCAGACAAATGGTATGATACCCCACCCAGTCACATTATACTGACACCGGGCCGACCAGACCTAGAACTTTCCTCTAAATGCTGAGCGTCAAGCGAGGAAGCTTCTAGTACCATTTTTAAAGTCTGGTATGACCAAGTCTGGGATCGAACCCACAACCTTTCGCATGCGAGGCAGACACTCTACCACTAGACCATGCTGTGGTCTCTGCCTTTACGAACATTGTGTTCTTGGTCGACCTAAAATGTCAGTTATAGATAGATTGATTGAATATTTAGGGTCATTTTTATAGGGCTTACAGGTGCTCATTTAACCTAAACTTACCACTGTTTCCTGGGATCGTGAAAGGTTAACCAGTACTCGAGCACACCCCATCTCCGCAAGTAATTGATAACTTTCCCACTTGAATCAGCAGTGAGAGACAAATGATAATGAGATGCAATGTCGTATATCAATCATCACGGAGACTTGCCGGGCAGGGATTCAAACTCACGACCCCTGGATTGAAAATCATATGCATAACCGGCTGAGCTAATCGGGCCTGGCATCAATAATAGTAACTTGTATTATAGAACTAGTCAAGCACTGCACTTTATAATTTTATATATTTTGTAACCACAAAAAGTGTCATAGTAAACATATGTGAAACAAATTCATCACTATTTCCCACTAGTTGTAGATCACAGACAGATGACAGTGAATTTTATCATTGTTGTAAAAGAATCATTGTGGACCTTGTATGTTAAAAAAGGCGACCAAATTAGATTTGATAGAATTTGTTGAAATTTGACAGTTCTGTATTTCTTACAGATAGAATTGGCTTAAACTTTGTAGTTCTGTATTATTAATGATATAGTTTGCTTAAACTTGGCAGTTCTGTATTATTAATGATAGAGTTTGCTTAAACTTGGCAGTTCTGTATTATTAATGATAGAGTTTGCTTAAACTTGGCAGTTCTGTATTATTAATGATAGAGTTTGCTTAAACTTGGCAGTTCTGTATTATTAATGATAGAGTTTGCTTAAACTTGACAGTTCTGTATTAGAAAAGATAGAATTTGCTGAAACTTGGCAGTTCTGCGTTGCTATTGGTATTCAAAATTTTAGTTCCAGATACATATTTTGGAAGTAGAGGATCAGATATTTCCTTCTGGATGTATAACAACAGCGGCAATTGTTTTTATAAACTCATCTCGTTAATTTAAAAGTTTTATTTAGCAGCTTCAAGTTAAGTAGATATTTGTTTTTTCGCCTTTCAATATTTAAGTGTGAAATTCGTCAGGAAGATTCCAGGTTCACTCTACATGTACAAAAACAACAAATTAACATACAGATTAAAATATATATCAACAAATGAATATGCAAAATGAAACTTCTGAGAACCTTGATGCCTGCAGAACAGCAGAGTTTCAGCAAATTCTATCGTATTACACAAATTGTCGCTTATGACATGCATGAGCCACAGTGATCCTATTCTTGCCATCACTCACATGGCTCCCTTGAACCACACAGGGGTTGGTAATTGAACCATAATAGTCAACATGACAAAAATGATAAAATGAACATGACACCCATTCAAAGGATTCCTACACCTCTGCAGAGATTGACAGCTATTCTATTCTTAGCCAGAACCACACAGGCTTATTTCGAAATGAAACACTAGTATCGAACACTCTGTCATTTTATTATTCGACTTATTAATCAACCAATCAAAAATATGTGGCAATAAAAATTAGGATTTGATTGGTTCAATTGCCCAGTCGAAATCCCATGTGGCAATAAAAGGCAGGATTTGATTGGTTCAATTGGCCAGTCAAAATCCTATGTGACAATAAAAGTCAGATTTGATTGGTTCAATTGGCCAGTCAAAATCTCATGTGGCAATAAAAGTCAGATTTGATTGGTTCAATTGCCCAGTCAAAATCCCATGTGGCAATAAAAGGCAGGATTTGATTGGTTCAATTGGCAAGTCGAAATCTCATGTGACAATAAAAGTCAGATTTGATTGCTTCAATTGGTCAGTCGAAATTCCATGTGGCAATAAAAGCCAGGATTTGATTGGTTCATTTGGCCAATCAAAATCCCAGTTGGCAATAAAAGCAAAGCTACTTATAATGGTTGAATTAAGGATGAACTTGGTTGAACCTGCCCTTCTTATTATTGAAAAACACGAAAATGATCATTTATTATTTCACTGCTTTACCAGTGAAATTACCCCCCCAAAAATAAATGATTCACTGAGAATTTACCCTTCGTAATTCATGGAAATACATACATAATTAAATGTATACAGTCAAACCTGTATAAAGAATCACCTCTATTAAGCAGCCACATGTTACTTCCTATTGATATGCTTTTAAAGGAAATTTATCTGCATTAACCAACAACCTCTCTTAAAAGATCTCTTTTGCTCCTTTCCTTGATTGGCTGCTTAAGACAGGTTTGACTGTATTCCATTTTGTACACAAACACTTACTTTATGAAATACAATATAAACCCTGAAACCCTGACAGATGGTGCCTATGATTCACAATGATTTATTTACATGACAATAATACTAGTAATGCAATAGAACACAAACGGCTGGAATTTGCAACAGACAAAGTTAACATGATAACAATAATAATTACATACAACAATGTCATGTTATGTCTACCAGTACATTGTCAAATAAATATATGAAGCAAAAAAAACCCATATATCTTCTGATAGAAAGAATCTGTTACTGACAGTAGAAATACATTATAGTATCACTGTCACTGACAATAGAAGAATTTCACAGACACAGTCACTGTCACTGACAATGGAAAGATTTCATAGAAACAGTTGCTGTCACTGACAATGGGAAGATTCCATAGGAACAGTTGCAGTCACTGGCAATAGAATAACTTCAAAGAAAATTTCATTGTCACTGACAATAGAAGGATTTCAAAGAAACAGTCACTGACAATGGGAAGATTTCAAGAAACTCCCACTCCCAATTTAAGGATTCTCACTGTCACTGACAATAGAAGGATTTCATAGAAACTATCAGTCACTGACAATATAATGATTTCATAGAAACTATCAGTCACTGACAATATAAGGATTTCATAGAAACTGCCACTGTCACTGACAATATAAGGAATTCATAGAAACTGCCACTGTCACCGACAATATAAGGAATTCATAGAATCAATCAGTCACTGACAATATAAGGATTTCATAGAAACTATCAGTCACTGACAATATAAGGATTTCATAGAAACTATCAGTCACTGACAATATAAGGAATTCATAGAAACTATCAGTCACTGACAATATAAGGATTTCATAGAAACTGTCACTGTCATTGACAATACACTAAAATAGATATATAAAACGCAACACAGGCTTTAGAAGTGACTTATTTGGAAATGAAAAAAGTGACACCACTGCAGGAGGTACAAAACTATTTGGTAACTTAGCAAGTAAACAACTAATAACATCAACAGGCAATAATTACTGTAGGATATCGATATATACACTTGTGCTAAATTTGTTGTGTTTTTGTAACCTTTGACTCTAGAATCCTGCGATATTGACAATAGTATGTAACATGTTGGTGGTAAGACAAGGCACTTACAGGTTACAGGATTTTTCAACCAATTAACTACTTACAAATATTGCCATAAGCACTGAAATAAGTGATTTATCAAAGACAATTTTGGGGTCCTCTGTGGCACTGTCATTTAATGACCATTTAGTTATTGTGGGTTGAGTGCAGCTTGACCCAAAAAATTTATGTCAGAAAGTTGGCTGACTGCTTGCGGAAGGAACGGTGATTCTACTCTGATTCATTCTGAGGTCTTTCCCCACCGATAAAACTGGACCATGTATAACCTGTCGTGTGTTGGAGAAAAAAAACTAAAAAAAACCCCCACAACCTCCATCACCGAAAAAATACAATTCTGTTAACAAAAATGGGTAAGATGGCGACTTCATGAAGTGAGTGTAATGGCTAACAGCCTGGCAGATATATACATTAGTCATTTGATAATTTACAACCAGCACAGTCTCTAAACATTAAAGAGGCCTCACATATATCACCGATATTTTTTGGATCGTAGCAGTAAAACTGCAAATTTATATCAAACACCATATATTATGGATATTGTGTTCGATAACTTATATTGTATTTTGTCTCTGTAGCGCAAAATTCTTTAATTTTGTTGACCAATACTAAGTCGCGGCCTGCGAAAAAGTCACTCATTGGCAAGTGTCATGTTAGGCTAAAACATTGACAAATAAAACGGAAAATGCCGACCAGTGTTTTAACAAAATTTCTCATTAATAAGATAAAATACAAGGATGGAATCAACCATTATCTTAGAATGGGACCTTTCTCTTTGTGATTCAATAAACTCTCCATCATTTACTGAACTGAAAGTTATAGGTGATGCATCTTTAATTGTTAATTTTAAATTGAGTATAAAAGACTCATAAGACAGATGAAAAGATAAAAAAATGTTGAAAAATGTAACACACTATTATATACATGTAATTATAGAAAAAACAGAAGAAAAAATGAGCCACTATAAAGTGACAGAAAAAAAAAAATTAAACAATATTTTTTATTGTTGAATGGATTATGAATTCTATAAATGTGATGTGCACCATACCAGCACCTTAAGTAATGTGTCTATCAATGTTTTCTCATACCAGGGGTGGCGCCCATCACTCCCCCAAAGGGACACCAGTCCTATATTGTCAAATAAACGTTTACAACGTTTACAACTATTCTATTTGTCATAGTTAACTGCATACCTAAGGCTGAAATTAAGATTTTCAAGAGAAATTCTAAGAATATTTTCAAGAATGGTTTTCGATTACAACCCCTGAAGCAAAAATTCTGTATGGGTCAATGTAATAGAGTTCAGCCACAATTTAACATGAATATATATACATGTATATATACTGTGTAACAAGAGAAACATTCAACTATTCCCTTATCATAGAGACATCATGTACATAAGAGATCAATATAATCACAATTAATAAAATAATAATAATACCTAAATCATTTCAAACCCAGATAGTCAAACTGACCTTTACAAAAGATGGAATGTTCATCCCCAAGAAAGCCGAACTGATAGACTGGGCAGTATACACCTTGTAAAGGTTACCTGGTCAAAGGTCATATTCACTCAAACAGATATAAATAAAATAGTCTTTAATAAGACAAATTTAATTACAAATGAATGAATGTAATTTTAATGTAATTTAAATCAATTTTATTTAATAATAAAATAGTCCAAATACAGATCCATCAATTCACAGATATCTTTACATCACTATAGACTATACAAGTCTAGCAATTGGTATTACTGGTAATATACATGTATGTCAGCATAAAGGCGATATCTCTGCGTCTCCATTAAGACTTCTCTACTTCCAGCTTCTCATGCAATACAGAAGCAAGACGTACATTGGCAATACTATAGCACTTCTCTGCATCCAATTACATTTCTTCTTGCTGGTCTGTCACCTTTCTGTAACTTGTATCTTTTTCTTTTGCAACTGTTTTCAAGTCACTATTGCTCAAAACTTAGTCAAATGATGGGAATCTTTCTTTCATAAGGAAGTATGCCTTCAGTCTACAATCTGCATATTCCTAAAAGAAAAAAGAAAACTGTACTTTGTAAAACCATTTGTCAAATCATTAAAGCCAGTACTTTGTTTTTTTTAAGGTATTATATATTTAGATCAGTCATAACCAATCAGCAGTAGCGTAATGGATAGAGTGTTCGCTGCCTGCACCAGAGGTTGTGGGTTCGATCCTCAACTTGAGCCCATGCCTCTCATAAAACAAACACTCAGTGCTGGTTCTACTCAGGAAGTGGATTTGAGAGTGGTTCATATAAGCTCTGAGCTTTCATCGCAAATAAGCTTAAATAAATTAATATAAACTAACCTAACCAATTAACCTAGTACTAAATATCTTCATATTAGGTATTAAATAATGCCCAGCAAGAGATGTAGCATTCAAAGGTGATGCACACACGCATGTTACAATGCACGCACATATGCATGCTCACACCAGTGTAGCCTGGCTGAAAACGATGTGTACGTACAGTTGCACGAGGGTCTGAGGGTTCCCTTAAAAAAAATTCAGCTAAATGTTGTATGTACATTTTGGTGTACATTTCTTATGTTTATATAGGCCTGGTTACCCTATTTACTGTTTCATAACCAAATAAATTGATAATAAATGTAATGTTTTAAGGTTTAAGGGAAAATGAAGTAGCCTTCTGTCTCATGGTTTCATGTGGCTACTATTTTTATACAATAGGTTTTACAATATTTATGGTTTACCCCTCTAAGGGGTCTGTTTTTTTTGTTTTTTTTCCATTTCCCCGAAAGAAGTGCAGGCACGTGCCTAAAGTGACTATAGGAAGCTACGCCCCTGCACATGCATACAGAAAAAATGGCATTGCCTTGGAATGATCTTTAGCAAATCCTACACGGAGGGGATAAAACCGTGTTAATGGGTGCATCTAACCTCACTCTTCTCCAAGTTGTCACATCATAAGATGATACAGTTTAAAGGAAAGCAGCCCTGCAAGAATATTTTCTTACAAAAACAGCAGTATCCACACGTCCATTTTTAAGCAATGTTTCCATTTTTCAGTCTTTGATACGACCATGGACTTATCGTATAGAGCAACCAATGTCTGCGGCACGGCCACAATTATGTTTAGTTATATAACAAATGAGGAAGTACTGAAATACGTGTGATTAAACACACAAAGTACCTACCATGAAGTCAAACTGTATATCCGACATATCATTCTGAAGCACTGACCAAAGACTCCAAAAGAAATGAGATGCCAGGGCAAATGTATTTGCCTCAACGTACATTTCTTGTAAAACTTCATCAGATATTTCATCACCAGATGTTTGTAGGTATGCACGGAAAAACTCATACTGCAAATATTTTCATATAAAAAATTTAACTGATATTTTAATTAGACAATAAGACACTGATATATAATATTAATACCAATGGAAAAGTAAAAATAAAGAAGCAATTAAGTTATTTTTTTCTGTCATTTTTCCCCTGTTATTTATATACATGGTTTGACTAAACCTGGGTCTGTTTCACTTGTTCTTTTTTAATGTAATTACAACAGAATCAAATTACACTATAAACTCTACAAGAAGGACACCTGACAACAGAAATGAACTCCTGCATTCATTTCTAGTTTCTATTCGAAATTCTACGGTGTTTCGTTAGGGCCATCGTGCTATCGCATTGTCAACAGTCACACACAATGCCACGATGGCACGGCGGTCATGGTAATACTATGTCAGTACGACAGCACGTGGTGATGGCACAATGATACGATGGTGATGGTAATACTATGTCAGTATGATAGCGCGTGGATGGGAGCGGTGGAATGATGATGAGAATGTGAGGACACTATGGTGTGGAGGACTCACACCACTATTATCTCCGTTGAGTACTCCGGACCTACGGGTGAAGGAGGTAGAAATAAAACTTTAGTTCTCTTTTTCTTCTTTTTTCAGGGCTTTGTACTGCAATGTTTTGTTTTTTGCTGGCATGAGTTAAATGGTCAGTATTTTAGAAATCACCACTGAAAATTTGATGCTGATACCAGATTTCTGGACAATTCTGTGTCATTTCAGAATTGTTGGTTCGAACCGCATCTAGGGCGAATAGTTGACATATTATTACTCTGGAAATTGATAGGTCTCACAAAAGCACTGAATTTAAAAAAAAACAATCTGGTCAAGGTATACTTTTTTTTCTTTATAATTGCATACATGTATCTTGAACCAGTGAAGAATTTGAGCCCAGACACATGCTGCAGAATTTAATTTTTCACTCTGTTTTGGACATAAATGTTACAATGGAGCCCTATGGGAAATGTAATTGTGGTGTGAGACGTGGAGCAATGCTTCAAGAGCAAGATATAATATTGCGTTTTTGTCATCCTGCCATCGCTCCATCACCATCGTGCCACTGCTCCATCACCATCGTAAAATTCACCCAAAAATGTACAGTAACCAAAATAGCAAGGTAGGCCAAATAAGGGTATCTAAACACTGACAATACAGGCACTTATGCTCTTGTTATCATTTAAAACGTTATCTAATACTTGTGTCACCTTTAAAATGTTATTTAAAAGGCACAATTATAGGGTGATTCATGAGTTCATGATTTCCAGTTGATGTTGTGGGGGTTGGAGGTCAACTTGGATTTAACTGCAACCATGGTCTAGTGTTGGAGCGTCTGCCTCGTAGTCGTGGGTTCAATCCCTGGTTGGGTCATACCTAAAACTTGAACAAGAGTTGTCAGAAGAGAACAAAGGTCGCCTATGGGATAAAACTCACCACCCATGCAAAGATTGAGATTGGAGGCAAACACCAAAACTTAAACACAACTAAACGCAAAAGTTTAACCTGGGTGTCTACAGACTACACTGATGACAACACTAGAGTCATGGCAAAAGCTCTCCTGGACATTTGTACCAGCGAACTTAAAATGGTACTAGAATTTTTTTGCTTGGCTGTCAGCATTAAGAGGATAGTTCTTGGTCCGGTCTGCCCAGTGTCAGTGTAATGTGACTGGGTGGGGTATAATACCATGTGTCTGAGGCATCATAATCCAGTGTGACAGCAACCATCACGATATAACTCAAAGATTATTGAAAACATCACACAGCAACAGCTATGTGGATTTCTAATTATCAGTAGTGGGGTCCCAACTTCCTTTTCATTATTTTTTACTGATATATGCATTATTTATGATATTCAGAAAATCTCAAGGGTAGTGGGGTTCGACTCCCAGTCCATCCCCTCAAAATATGCCAGTGTTTATAAAAAAAAAACAATCTATCAGTATTTTAAGTCTGTATTTTAAGTTTGAGGATTTAAACGTTTCGTTGGTCACCATTCAAAATGCCAGCTTACCATTTTTCGTATTTTCGAAATTTTACATAAAAAAATATGTGAACATCGGAAAATGACAAACCTGCAATGTTAAAATGCCAATTATACAACTTTTATAGGCTGAAATGCTGAAGTTATATAAAAATTCTGCTGTAAAAAACAAATACATTTGTTATATAAAACTATTTGAGAAAACATTTTTCCTCATGAATGAATGAATAGGGTTTTATAGCGTACCAACACATTATCGGTTATTCGACACCAACAGGTTCACTCTACATGTACAAAAACAACAAATTAACATACAGATTAAAAAAAATACACAAACAAATGAATATGCAGAATGAACCTAGAACTTTGATACCTGCAGAACTGCAGAGTTTCAGCAAATTCTATCGTATTACTCAATTTGTCGCTTCTTACATCATGCAAAAGTCACAGTGATCCTTTTCTTGCCATCACTCATATGGCTCCCTGGAACCACACAGGGGTTGATAATTTAACCACAATAGTGATCACGATAAAAAATGATAAAATGAACACGATACCCATTCAGAAGATTCCTATCCCTCTGCAGAGATCGACAGTGATTCTATTCTTAGCCGCAACCACACGGGCTTGTTCCTCATGAAAACTCTGTATTTTGTTCATGTAATGAATAGAGACAATTTTTTTTTCTACAGTTCCAATATAAACCCACCTGCTGGTCCCTGGTAGGATAGTTCTCTGGCATGTACTTGTAATATGGTGATTCTGTCTCGGATTGATAGTCAAAGCACCATTCCAGGAAGTGATTGCCGAAATCTGCCCCTCTGTAATGTAAATGTGTTGCAAAGCATGATTTTATAACAAGTTAGTCAATTCACGTTTCTACTAAGTTTATTTGTATTAAAAACAACTCAAAACAACCCATGTTCATTAATTATTATAGGATTAAATTCATTTTTTCTCTGTTTTTTTATGCATGTATAAAGAATGTTTAAACACATACAAATCAAATAAAGTCTGATCTTCTGCTTCTGAACTTCAACTAACTGTAACTAACATTACTAATGTTTTTATTTCTTTCTTTTTTTGCTGTTGAATAAAATGGTCTGTGGGAATTTTTGTCAATGACTAACATTCAAGTGCGGTCAATCAGGGTTGTGTTCAATGGTACAAGATATTGTATAATGACATTACATCTCAAATATGAACATGACCTATTCATTGTTACTCGAAATAACTTGTGGTCTGTTTGTGGCACCTGGTTAAAATCGCTGAACCAAAGAAATCAATAAAACAATAAACCAAAGAAAATAGCAAACTTTTTTGTTGTATTTTATTATCAAAATAATCATGGAACCGTGGTGCACATCATTTTTATTCGTATAATATTAAACCAAGCATCAAAATATCAATACTTCTTTGTTTATGCATGAAACGTAAAAAATAGTCCGGCGCCAGATTTTTATTGAAAAATTTATGTTGTCCAATGAAAATGCTTTGAATACGTATATGATAGTAACGAAGATTGGAATTATTACAAAAAAACATAGTACATGTAGTGTTGCTAGTCTTATCTATGTTCCCATTTAACCCTTTACTTCATATAGACGCATTTGGTCACCTCTAAGATTGAAAGCATTAATTCACCACATATCAGCAATGGGTGAATTATGTTTATATTAACTGACAGAGTGGAAAACAGTGCAGGAAGTGTTCAGATTGCTCGTTATGAGCAATATGAACTCATCCTGCTCTGTTTTCAAAGGCCTTCTGTGATTGGTGCGGGAAAACGCGTATCTATGGAGTAAAGGGTTAAACGAACCAACTTTCTTTATTTAAACTTGCCCTCCTCCACATTCTATCCAGCGCCCTCTAGTTTCCACTCAGTATCAACTTACTATACTGATCAATGGTGTTGACCCTTTACGGTAAGACAGATACATCTTATGAAAATTAATTGATTTATTAATATCATCTTACTGTATGCACTCCTAATGTACCTTATAAATAGATTAGGGTAGAAACGTGATCTATTTATAGTGTAGGAGAAAAACCCATGTAGTGTAATTTTGTAACAAAATTGAGAAACTGAATCTGCATCAATATTATGTGTAACGCTCGTTTAGGTGTAAGCATGCTTGCTCCAAGACACAGAAGTTACTTGTTCAATTCCTGTTGGGTTACTCACAGTGCCATATTTGGGCAAGGTACTGTGAACACATGGCATCTTTCATATGGGATGCAAAGCCATTGGTCTGCAGTGAAAGCAATACCATGAACACATAAATTTCTCAATGAACTTTTGTGTTAATCAGTGATGCAAGAGGCCAAACCACTTCAGTTCTCAAAAATCAGGTTGCTCGTAATAATCGCAAGCATGTAGCAGTACAAATAGAGAAGTTCTTAAGAATCAAAGGCTTAGTGCATTCTGGGTATAGGTATTCCTTGAATGTACACTTTATACGTGTGATCATACGTAAGGATTTGAACATTTTAACGTTATTTCCAACACATTTCAGTTTATATATCATAGCATATCCAGTTGTATTATTTTCAGGGATCCATGTATCAAAGGCCTAATATTAGAGCTAGGGAAAAAATACTTTTGGGGAACTACGGCAAATACTTTTGTGGATCTGGTGAACAGTGGCCAATACTTTAAGGCATAGTACCACCATTGCAAAAAAGGAAGTCCTTCGCATAATGGCGGTTATAAATAATCCTCATTTCTTCTTCTTTAAAATTGCATTTTCCTTATTTTAATGCTCATTTTTTTATTTGAATGCCATAATTGATGTATTTTGAACATTTTGATGGCATTGTCATGTTTGAATTGTGAATTTAGAAAAAAAATTGATGCTTGACAATTAGGGTATGAATATATGATTTCGGAAGTCTACTTTCACTTTGTCAACAGTGTACACACTGAGCAGAAAAAAAATCTCTTATATGACACATGACCCCTACTTTTCTCATCATATTTTGATAGTGCAGAGGTTGACAAACAGCAAAATGTAGGTTTCACTTCTTTCATTTGGGTTTCTCTATGAATGACAAGCCTTCAAACTTTTATTATTTATTATAGAATAAAGAACAAAATTCAATGGTGGGTTTACACCTATAAGAGAGACTTGAGTGAAATGGGGGTGATTTTCCAAAATGTTAATTGTAGGTAAAATAACCTCTTTTTTACACTCTCACAGTCTTAAATGACACATTGGAGACATTTGCTTCATAAAAAACAACATTCTGGCAAGTGTATGCCTCAAATAAAGCATATATGTGCATATTTACATTGAAATTTCATGAAAAATCACAAAATTTTGAAGATTATTAGTCAAACATATCAAAATTGCATGTCGGTCAACATCTCGCGCCTGTATATAATGATCATGTAAAAAGTGGTATTTTGACAAAAATTTCATTATTTAATGCCTGCAAATTGGCAGTATTACTTCAAATTGATAGTACTTAGTAAAAAAGAGGTAACTATGAAATTAAAAAAAGAAAAGTTTCCTTATAGGCATAGTACCACCATTGCAAAAAGGAAGTGCTTCTGTGGGGTAGTCGCATAATGGCGGTTATAAATAAACCTCATTTCTACTTCTCTGAAAATGCATTTTCCTTATTTTAATGCTCATTTTTTTTATTTGAATGCCATTATTGATGTATTTTAAACATTTTGATAGCATTGTCATGTTTGAATTGTGAATTTAGAAAAAAAATTGATGCTTGGAAATTGGGGTATGAATACATGATTTTCACTTTGTCACCAGTGTACACACTGAGCAGAAAAAAAATCTCTTATATGACACATGACCCCTATTTTTCTCATCATATTTTGATAGTGCAGAGGTTGACAAACAGTAAAATGTAGGTTTCACCTCTTTCATTTGGGTTTCTCTATGAATGACAAGCCTTCAAACTTTAATTATTTACTATAGAATAAAGAACAAAAATCAATGGTGGGGTTACACCTTAAGAGATCCAGGGAATGGGGACCCCACTTGGAGGGTCTCAATAATGGAAACGAGATTAGTTATACCTGTAGCTATAGCTGCAGTATTCCCAGTCAATCACTGTCAAAATCTTTTCTGTGTCGGAACTGTCAGGCATATATAAAATATTTCCTGCAACAACAAGTGGAGTAAAGTAATTAAAGCAGAAAACATAAACACGTTTTTACACAATTTTGGAATAAAGACAGCTCAAACCTTCATGGGGTTTTCACTCACATTATATCATACGTACATCAATGAAGTTAAATGGCGGGTGAGTTACGCATCTGACTATCAATCCAGGGGTCGTGAGTTCGAATCCCCTCCTGGCACGCAACAGTCTCCGTGATGATTGATATATGACATTGTGTCTCATTGTCACTCACCGCCGATTCAAGTGGAGAAGTTAACTGTTACTTGCGGAGATGAGATGTGCTCGAGTACTGGTTAACCTTTCAGGATCCAAGGTTAACTGATCTTCTGTTAATTAGCCCTCGATGGCATAAAAATGACGTTAAATATTCAATCAATCAATCAATAATTGGCGGCTGAAAAACCTTAGGTCAACAGTAAACACATGCTGGCCCAGTGATACTGTGATAGATGTGTTCGTTTGGTGGATAACAGGTCTCCCAATTAAGAATTACCTCCCTTACATTGCGTCCAAGAAATTAGAGCTGTGTAAATCGGTTGGACATTCATTTTTTTGAAAATGCACGAAATTGTCATATTTCTTTGTACATATGAGAACACAGGAAATTTGAATGAGTCAGGTTTTAATGACATTGGGTACTGTTTGATGAAAATATAGCAGTTTAACTATGCGTAGTGATACTCTGCAACTGTCAAAAATGAAGGGGTATCATCAAACCATTTAAATTGGGAAAAAGGAACCTGGTCAACCCCATATTTTTTTTTCATATCTGGACCAACAGAGGACTATCTATCTTAAAATGACACTTTTAAAACCATTGGTAATGTGCTCAATGTTCTAGAAGTGTTAGTATTATTTTATATGTAGAACAACTTGCTAAATTAATTGTTGTGTGAGACGATAAGCTTTCAATCAAAACCTGTCAAAATAGACGAAACATTAAAAAAACGGTCAGTCTGTGTCGTAATATGCACATGTGATAAAAAATAAGTAACAAGATATTCAAAAATACATTCAAATCAGCTGCAAATAAAGAAATAGATATTCGAAAGTCATTCAAATCAAATGTAAATGAAGGAATATATATTCAAAACTACGCCCAAATCAGCTACAAATAAAGGAATAGATATTCAAAACTACGTCCAAATCAACTACAAATAAAGGAATGTCATGTCCTTACTTTTACCTACCTTCTTGTAAGTCGTTATGGGAGAACACAACCGGTGACGGCACACTCGCTAACAGACCCCTGAAACATAGAAAAGCATGCATACGTTAATATATGGACGGTAAAGGATAACACGTACATACATATTTGGTGGAACCAGTGACCTTATTACGTAATAAGATCACTGATAGAACTAAATTCCCCTTTTGAATTAAAACAATTAAAATTTAAGGAATACATCACTAAGGTATACATGTAAGTTAATATGAATAAATTATCTATGAAATAAAACGTAACATGCATTACTCAAACTAGTTTGAGGACAACTGGAATGTCGTGCAGATATTCGTCACTTTGGACTCCTATTTGCACGTTGGACGTGTGAGCAAACTCTACATTTCCTCTATAAATTCTTTAAATCTCGTAGCTACCAAATGGAGCAAAAAAAAACCACAACAACAAAATTACACATGAACGAGGACGTATACAGAGTTAAAGTCCTTGACATGAAGTACTATCAACTATCAATCTGTAGAGACATGTCTATGTCAACATGATCACGTGAACGAGTGATGGACTCCTAATGTATTGAAAATATGAGGAATATATAGGTCAACTTAGGAAATGTACGCGACTATTTGACTTTTGCTGGGACAGATTAGCTCAGTCGTTAGCGTGTCTGATTATCAATCCAGGGGTCGTGAGTTTGAATCCCCGCCCGGCCACAATCTCTATGATGGTCGATATACGACATTGCGTCTCAATATCGTTCGTCTTTCACCGCTGATTCAAGTGGGAATGTAATCAGTTACTTGCGGAGATGGGGTGTGCTCGAGTACTGGTTAACCTTCCAGGATCCCAGGAAACAGTGGTTAGGTTAACTGATCGTCTGTTTGCTCTCCTCGATGGCAGAAAAATGACGCTAAATATTCAATCAATTGACTTTTGTAGTGAGAGCCCGCTTTCATATTTAGTTTAAACATATTTTATTTCATAATTTTACATGAAATGGGGTTGGGCCACAAGTTCTGCCAACATTAGATGCTTTCATATTTTGAAGTAGCAAGGCATGGTCCAATAGGTCAGAAAGAATATGCATTCAGGAAAGGCCAAATATGTGCACCGGACATTGATGTGGATATTCTGCGGCAAGAAGATCGAAGTGTTAAGTGCGTGGAGACGGCAAACGAAGTTGACATTTGCGGATCAGTTTATACCGTTTTGGGATTCATCGCCACAAAATGAGTACCTCATTTATAGACGCCGGTCCAAATTCAGCCTTCATTTTGAGGATAGTCGCAACATATGCAATAATTTAAACCTGAATTGATGCGTCAATCATTCAAGTGACATGCATGGACCCGCACAGTTTAGACGCAACCAATGAAATTATTTTTTCTTCGTGTATGTGTGTTTTTTATTACAATAATCGTGACACCGAGACCTCATGAGAGAAAAGCTTGCTCATCATTCACGACAACGCAACCCGAGGAAATGTCACAATTTATTAAATATAAGGTGCAAGTCGACCATTGATTTTCTTTCTCATTTCAATAGTGAATGAAACGTTTTTTTAAGGCTTATCATTTTATGGAAAGACTCAAATCAAAGAAAGGAGACTTTCATATTGTGTATTGACATCTACAGAGCCAAAATATCATTAAAAAAATAGGGGCCATGTTTTATCAAAGAAGTACACACTGCTGACAAAACGAAAATAGACTTCAGAAATTATCTACTCATACCTAGTTTTTTTTCTAAATTCACAATTCAAACATGACATTGCTTTAAAAATACTCCTTATAGAGTACTTATGCCATTTAAATAAAAAAATAGGCATTTCAATAAGAAATACGCATATCCAAATAAGAAGAAACAATGATTACTTTTCGCCACCATTACGCAACTACCTCACGGAAGCACTTCCGGTTTCCAAGGAGTATGCTACACGCATAATAGTGAGTTTTTACCACAACCGCATTATTCACCGAACATGAGATAATAGGGTTTTAATCTTCTCCCGAAAATAGGTTGTCTTGCAACTAATGTTGCTAAATTGACAAACATATACACGTGAATCGGTCATAAAACACAAATCGAGGGAACACCGAAGAACTGGATAAATAAGGTCCATTTATATAGCTTAGGTAAAAATAACCTATTCACATTAATATTACTTTTTGAATGGCCCTCATATACACTCGGGCAGGGAGCATTGTTTTTACTATTTACGGACTGAAATCTAAACATGAGTTATATAACAAACTTTGGAAGACAATTTTACCACTTTTAAATTTCAGATGACATAACAGTCATATATGTTATAAGACGGAAAAAGGCACACAAGTAAATGGAAATTACTTTCTAGTACCGACCGGTGTCGGTCTCACATGCACCGCTTTCATCTACTTGTACAACAAGTATATCGTGTCTGAAATGAAATCGTACTTGACAGACACAACATAAAATATAACATATCAAGCAAAACGAAAATATATACTTTATTTATAATTGACAGCGAAACGGACAAGTGAACAAAAATACCTAAAAAACTAAAATAGATCTTTATAGAGATACATATGTATAAATATGTTTTAATATTTTCAAACTAGAAATATATCCAGGACACAGATTCCCCCGTAATATGTCTTAATAAATTTTACCAAAATTAAGAAAGTAAAATTTGACAAATTGACAAATTATATGGAACTTGACCTGTATTATATAATATCACAGCTTAACACCAAATATTATCAAAATGCACAGACCCATTCAGAAATTATGCAAAACAAATTAATTTAACGGACGGCCGTACGCAAGGACGTACGTACGACAAACGGACGGATAGGAGCAACACATCTCTTCCAATGTCGAGCGTATAAGCATGACGACGTGAAACAGAATGACAAAACAACAACAAACAAACGATTCATCATTCGAGTGACATGCTAGTAAATATCGCCGACAAAAGAATCCCTGGAATGATATGTATGTACATGTATATCAAAATACCAAAACAGTAAATACACAGAATGAGAATACGACGGTTAGCAATGCATGTTCTGATCTAATCTGTTCAATAATCTCTAACCATATTTTATATCACATACGTTGTTATAGATTACTTAACACAAGCTTAAATAGTTATGGACTTGGGCTCCTTCACGACTGAGCGGTCCAAAGCGCCGTCGTCAAACCACTAAACTCTCACCACGTTGCCGTGGGTTTGAAATCAATTCGGTCCAAACACCTGATGGTAACATGTTTTGCCAGTTTCTTTCAGAATGGCAGTGGTTCTGCAAAGTTTCATTTTGCGTTATTTCTCCACCAATAGAATATAATTGAATGACATACAGCAGAACCTCGATGGCTCGAATCTGACGGGAGCTGGACAAAATAATTCGAGTGAAGGGTTGTTCGAGTCAAGTATTGTTCAACATTATCCCATACATGCATAGACATGGGAATAGGAATCGGCCGGGACCAAATAAGCAGTTCGGGCTGTATGTGGTGTTCCAGCCATCCATAAGCGCCAAATAAGTTCTACTGTAACTATAACCACACGGTCCATTGTTAAAACAATGTTAAACCACATTCGAAAGTAAAATAGTATATGGAATTTATACACTAGGCGTGATTCAATGCCTGGTTAGAATTATATATATATATATATTGCATAAAAGAATAAACACGAACTTACATATCCAGGTATGCAATTACAGATATTAAATATTTAGCCTTAGTTATTCGATATAATTTCTGCGAGTAACAGGCAGCCTATATGCACGACAATATTATAAATGATCAAACTGGTTTTATTTAATCATAGGATTTCATCAGTCATTTCACAGAATTCAAGACTTTGTTATCTTTTACAAGTATAAGATGGTTCAATAACATTGTAACATCAATAAATATTGTAAATTGCACGGGCGGATCCAAAATTTCAGTCTAGAGGGGGCGGACTTAGTGGGCGCAACACACAATCTCAACGAGCACACATTATCTTTTTCATACTTTTCAGTAGAAATATAGCGGATTTTAATAAAATATTGCAGTTTATTGGGGATTGGCGGCATTTTTGATCCGCCATTGAATTTGGATAGAGAAGTTTCGTGCAGAATATAATCATCATGTTACGTCCTTTGTCTTAACCATGGCAGTGTGAAAGGTCCGCTTTTTAACAGATTCAATGGCCTATATAAAAAAGGGCACACTTTAGTTTGTTCATGTATTTTGTTCTAATTTTAAAAAAACACATTTAAAACATTGACTTACTTTAAAACTGTCAATTCATTTGCCAAATTGTAATTTTTGAACGTCTGGACAAAATGTGCGTCTTTCTGTTGTCTGTTATTATCCAAACTTTTCAAAACATCAATTATCCATCTGTAGTGAGAAATGTTGTACATGATTATATACGTATTTGTTTATAATTATTACTATTATTGTATTATTATAACTGTTGTTAATACCAATATTATTACATGTATCATTATTATCCACCACCCCATACCTCCTCCTCCGCCTCATCTGTTTAACTACTACTACTACTACCAGTACTACTGCTGCTGCTACTACTCACGTGACTACTACTACTAGTACTAATTCTGCTGCTGCTAGCGTGACTGCTGCAGCTGCTACTACTACTACTACACTACTACTACTACTATTACTACTACTAATACCGCTACTACTACTGCTAATGTTGCTACTACTACTACTACTACTACTGCTACTACTTCTACTACTAATTCTGCTGCTGCTAGCGTGACTGCTGCTGCTGCTGCTGCTGCTGCTACTACTACTACTACTACAACCACAACTATTAATTCTGCTGCTGCTAGCGTGACTGCTGCAGCTGCTGCTACTACGACTACTACTACAACTACTACTACTACTACTACTACTACTACTACTACTACTACTACTACTACTGCTATTACTACCGCTGCTAAAACTACTACTACTTCTAAGAATAATGATAATAACGCTTTTATTATTACATTACATTCTAATATTGATGAGGCTGATGATGACGAAACTGTTATTTTTATTATTATTATTATTATCATTATTAATTATTATAATTATTATTTTTATTATTGCCATAATTATTATTATCATTATTATCATCATTCTATTCAATACACCTTTTCTATTATTATTATCATTATTATAATCAGCATTACTATTATTACTTTTATAATCATAATTAGTATTATGATATATATATAACATCAACATTATTACTATTAATACTATTTCTTAAGCAGATACCGTGCTGATAAACATAAATATTTTTGACAACGGCCCTTGACCGACGACCCTTGAACATTGACCAGCAATCCACATACTGATTCACTGCGGTCTCATTTCCTGGTGTTTGTTTACGTTATAGATAGTGAACTGTCATTAGGCGAAACTGTTAACCTACTTTATTTGTTTGTCAATTTTTATTATACTGTTAACCTACTTTTCGTATTTCTGGTTTATACCGGTTCTTACAAGAGCATGGCTTGTTGTGTATTAGAACAAGGTGTAACCCAACCGCCAGATGACGTCACTGACTCCGTAGGTATTACCACATTTAACACCTACTATTTGTATTAGAATGTGAGATAAAGTAACCAATTAGGCAAGTGACAGGGAGTGACAGGTTACTTTATTCACAATACCTTTGATAGTTATGGTTTTACTATGGTCGCAAGGTTTGCAGGGTGCCCGTAAAGGAATACATGGTTATTTTCATTTATAAATATTCACGCAATTTATCTATACCAGGAAGCATGAGAATATGACCGCGTAGGCAGGAGTAACGGACCTTGGTTAGTCCCCGCACCCTATCTGAATTTTCCCCCATTTTTTTGTTTCAATTATTTTTCCAATTTTTTTTTATATTTTTTTATATTTTTTTTATCAGATCGATATTCAATCCTTCGTATATCACGCCTGGTAATCTCCAAAAACGTCACATAAATGTGATGCAATAAAATGATCGATAGCATTCCGGTGATGATCTGGTTACAAGAAATATTGACAACAAAGATGGGTCGTCTAAAATGTTTCGGTTTTTTTTCTTGTGTTTAAGAATGAAAATGAAAAATCAGAGAATGTTGCTATACTTATGAATACCCTGTTCACGCGTACAGGTTCTTTTCAGATACGATGCTTTATTTTTCTGTAATCACTTCTGGAAACTAAACGGCCGTGGCGAAGTTTTGTCAAATTTCGGCAAGAAGGGTGATTACCAAATGATTTTATCACCAGTTGCCCAAAAGATAAGGTTTTGAAGTAAATAACACCACACACACACTTCGTTTTCGAGCGCAAATGGATTTTGTACACCATGTTATGGTTCGGAAATGCATGTGATGGTTCCGTGAGGCATGTTATGATTCAGCTGCATTGAAACCGGCTTGTTTTAAATCGTTTTTATGTTTTCTCATGTAAATAGTCTAAACCTAATGAATTGGCAAGTGAAAATCATTCTAATGTTGAATTCACATATTTACACATGTATTAGAAAACCATAAAGCAGGCGAAAATTACTTTGGGTTGTTTTATGATGTAGCCTTATATCTCTTTGAAGGCAATTTGTGACAAAATTGAATACAAATAAAGCCATAAACTTGCGGTAAGTCCGACGATAAATTGAAATAACCAAATATTATAAATTATAAAATTATAATTTGTATTTTTGTTTTACAAAACTTAGGTCGACTTTTTATGTTATATATGATTTTACTTCGAGCACAACACACGTAAACCCTGTTTACAGTTCGGATACCACATGATCGTGATTTACAAGTTTGTTTATTGTTTGCCTCAATAACTTAAAACGTAAATCATTTTCAGATTGCAGATGGCAAAGGAAAACGGAGGTAAAAGTTATTTTTATTATGCAGAAAAGAAATACACCACTTCAAGATCAAGGATTCAAAGCTGAAAACGACAAACCTTCATTCAAGTGATTCTCATGTGAGAACAAGTGAGACAATAAACAGCATGGATCATACTCATATTCGACACCATTTATTTCGCCATTACAGAAGAAAGCAAAAAATGTGCCTCCAACTGTATTCATTCTTAGAAAAAAAAACTTATTCAGCTAAATCTTAAACAGGTCACGAACTCGCTACTGGAACCGAATATTCAACCAAATCAAAACGTGCTTTGAGTACTGGGACAATGACACCCGTAATACGTCTGCGTCTATAGATAGTGAGTGTAGTGAGTTTCTGTTTGTGGAGAGTATTGGGACAATGACACCCGTAATACGTCTGCGTCTATAGATAGTGAGTGTAGTGAGTTTCTGTTTGTGGAGAGTATTGGGACAATGACACCCGTAATACGCCTGTGTCTATAGATAATGATTGTAGTGAGTTTCTGTTTGTGGAGAGTATTGGGACAATGACACCCGTAATACGCCTGCGTCTATAGATAGTGAGTGTAGTGAGTTTCTGTATGTGGAGAGTACTGGGACAATGACACCCGTAATACGCCTGTGTCTATAGATAGTGAGTGTAGTGAATTCTGTATGTGGAGAGTACTGGGACAATGACATCCGTAATACGTCTGCGTCTATATATAGTGAGTGTAGTGAGTTTCTGTTTGTGGAGAGTATTGGGACAATGACACCCGTAATACGTCTGCGTCTATAGATAGTGAGTGTAGTGAGATTCTGTTTGTGGAGAGTATTGGGACAATGACACCCGTAATACGCCTGCGTCTATAGATAATGATTGTAGTGAGTTTCTGTTTGTGGAGAGTATTGGGACAATGACACCCGTAATACGCCTGCGTCTATAGATAGTGAGTGTAGTGAGTTTCTGTATGTGGAGAGTAATGGGACAATGACACCCGTAATACGCCTGTGTCTATAGATAGTGAATGTAGTGAGTTTCTGTATGTGGAGAGTACTGGGACAATGACACCCGTAATACGCCTGTGTCTATAGATAGTGAGTGTAGTGAGTTTCTGTATGTGGAGAGTACTGGGACAATGACACCCGTAATACGTCTGCGTCTATATATAGTGAGTGTAGTGAGTTTCTGTTTGTGGAGAGTATTGGGACAATGACACCCGTAATACGTCTGCGTCTATAGATAGTGAGTGTAGTGAGATTCTGTTTGTGGAGAGTATTGGGACAATGACACCCGTAATACGCCTGCGTCTATAGATAATGATTGTAGTGAGTTTCTGTTTGTGGAGAGTATTGGGACAATGACACCCGTAATACGCCTGCGTCTATAGATAGTGAGTGTAGTGAGTTTCTGTATGTGGAGAGTACTGGGACAATGACACCCGTAATACGCCTGTGTCTATAGATAGTGAGTGTAGTGAGTTTCTGTATGTGGAGAGTACTGGGACAATGACACCCGTAATACGTCTGCGTCTATAGATAGTGAGTGTAGTGAGTTTCTGTATGTGGAGAGTACTGGGACAATGACACCCGTAATACGCCTGTGTCTATAGATAGTGATTGTAGTGAGTTTCTGTATGTGGAGAGTATTGACTATAATAACGAAAATTCATCTGAATTTTATAAAAATTCCTGCGGTTAGTTACAAGAGATGGATTTACCTTGGACAATGTTGCATTCAATTTACAGCCAGTTTACTCAACCATTTAATTACATCAGTGAACAATTGAATGCAACACCGTCCAAGGACAATTCATTTCTTGATACATGTACTAGAATGTTGTAAAATCACTCTTCAGACGTTCGTTTTTTTACTTAAACTAGTACCTCATGTAACATTTCATGTGTGTTCTCATCTTCAATATATATATATTTTTTCATTTGGCAATTAAGATGAATTTTCCTTATCGTAAGACAGCGGCGTGGTCTAGTGGTAGAGCGTCCGCCTCGCATGTGGAAGGTCGTGGGTTCAATCCCGGCCGGGTCATACCAAAGACTTTAAAAATTGTACTAGAAGCTTTCTCGCTTGACGCTCAGCATTTAGAGGAGAGTTCTAGGTCTGGTCGTCCCGGTGTCAGTATAATGTGACTGGGTGGGGTATCATACTATATGTCTGCGACTTGATACTCTAGTGTGACAGCGCTTAGAATACTGTCTCAAGTAGACACCGTCGCGATATGACTGAAACATTGTTGAAAGCGACGCTAAACACCATACAACATTCTTATCATAATCAATATCCTCAACATACAGAAAGGTATCTTAAAAAACCAAGCTGGTCAATCTACCAGTTATTGTCCATTTTTATGTGTGGATACATAGCTGCTATAGAAACAAATACTTAAAAAATATAATTATGTGACATTTCTTTTTAACCATGAAAATCCTATACCTTAATTTATATAGAACAACAGTCAACTATGTTTAAGTTACACTCCTTGGGGCAACTGGTAATAAAATCATTTGGAAATCACCCTTCATGCTGAAAATTGACAAAATACGCCACATCTGTTTCGTTTCCAGAAGTGATTAAAGACAAGCAAAACATCGTATCTGAAAATAACATGTAAGCGTGAACAGGGTATTCATATATATATCGTACAACATCCCCCGATTTTTCATTTTCTTTCTTAAATAAAAGGCAATACCAAAACTTGGCAATCATTCGGAAGACGACTCACCTTTGTTGTCGATATTTCTTATGACTGGACCATCACCGGAAATGCTACCGAACATTTTATTGCATCACATCTATGTTATGGTTTGGGAGATTAACAGGCGTGTATATATAGCAGAAAAAATAAAAAATAAAAGATCCATTACTCCAGCCCGTGTGACCGTATGGAAATACTAATCGCCAAGTACTGCTGCATGAATTTTATACTTATGAAAGCATTTTTTTATTATCATCATCATCATCATCATCATTTTTTTTATCATTACCATTTTTATAAATATCATTCTTAATACTGTTATCACATTTATAAAACACTATTTTTACAAGTATTTAGTGTCTCTACGCTAGTTTTGAATCATTTATACATGAGAATATAAAAAATCTTCAAAAATACAATTTGATGGAAATAAAATATATGTTGTTGTTACACTTTTTGTCATGTACCACGAACATACAAAACATTGTATCTTCAATCATTTACGAGAGCTCTTTCCCTTTCCAAAATATGAACGAAATGTTCACGTCATTAACAAGTACGGCCTAGTCAAATGTAGTTACCAATTTATACTATCAAATCATTAATACCATCTATCGCTTCAGTCGTACAACCTAACAATCAGTTGTAGAAACTATCAACTAATTTGTACAACATATCAAATAATTTGAACAACATATCAAATCGTAAGTACAAACTATCAGTCATTTGTACAACATATCAACTAATTTGTACAACATATCAAATCGTAAGAACTATCAGTCATTTGTACAGCAGATCAAATAATTTGTACAACATATCAAATCGTAAGTACAAACTATCAGACATTTGTACAACATATCAACTAATTTGTACAACATATCAAATCGTAAGTACAAACTATCAGTCATTTGTACAACATATCAACTAATTTGTACAACATATCAAATCGTTAGTACAAACTATCAGTCATTTGTACAACATATCAAATAATTTGTACAACATTTCAAATAGTTAGTACAAACTACCAGTCATTTGTACAACATATCAACTAATTTGTACAACATTTCAAATCGTTAGTACAAACTATCAGTCATTTGTACAAAATATCAACTAATTTAAACAACATATCAAATCGTTAGTACAAACTATCAGACATTTGTACAACATATCAACTAATTTGTACAACATATCAAATCGTAAGTACAAACTATCAGTCATTTGTACAACATATCAACTAATTTGTACAACATATCAAATCGTAAGTACAAACTATCAGTCATGTGTACAACATATCAAAGAATTTGTACAACATATCAAATCGTAAGTACAAACTATCAGTCATGTGTACAACATATCAACTAATTTGTACAACATTTCAAATCGTTAGTACAAACTACCAGTCATTTGTACAACATATCAACTAATTTGTACAACATTTCAAATCGTTAGTACAAACTACCAGTCATTTGTACAAAATATCAACTAATTTGAACAACATATCAAATCGTTAGTACAAACTATCAGACATTTGTACAACATATCAACTAATTTGTACAACATATCAAATCGTAAGTACAAACTATCAGACATTTGTACAACATATCAACTAATTTGTACAACATATCAAATCGTTAGTACAAACTATCAGACATTTGTACAACATATCAACTAATTTGTACAACATATCAAATCGTTAGTACAAACTATCAGTCATTTGTACAACATATCAAATAATTTGTACAACATTTCAAATAGTTAGTACAAACTACCAGTCATTTGTACAACATATCAACTAATTTGTACAACATTTCAAATCGTTAGTACAAACTATCAGTCATTTGTACAAAATATCAACTAATTTGAACAACATATCAAATCGTTAGTACAAACTATCAGACATTTGTACAACATATCAACTAATTTGTACAACATATCAAATCGTAAGTACAAACTATCAGTCATTTGTACAACATATCAACTAATTTGTACAACATATCAAATCGTAAGTACAAACTATCAGTCATGTATACAACATATCAAAGAATTTGTACAACATATCAAATCGTAAGTACAAACTATCAGTCATTTGTACAACATATCAACTAATTTGTACAACATTTCAAATCGTTAGTACAAACTATCAGTCATTTGTACAAAATATCAACTAATTTGAACAACATATCAAATCGTTAGTACAAACTATCAGACATTTGTACAACATATCAACTAATTTGTACAACATATCAAATCGTAAGTACAAACTATCAGTCATTTGTACAACATATCAACTAATTTGTACAACATATCAAATCGTAAGTACAAACTATCAGTCATGTGTACAACATATCAAAGAATTTGTACAACATATCAAATCGTAAGTACAAACTATCAGTCATTTGTACAACATATCAACTAATTTGTACAACATTTCAAATCGTTAGTACAAACTACCAGTCATTTGTACAACATATCAACTAATTTGTACAACATTTCAAATCGTTAGTACAAACTACCAGTCATTTGTACAAAATATCAACTAATTTGAACAACATATCAAATCGTTAGTACAAACTATCAGACATTTGTACAACATATCAACTAATTTGTACAACATATCAAATCGTAAGTACAAACTAGCAGACATTTGTACAACATATCAACTAATTTGTACAACATATCAAATCGTTAGTACAAACTATCAGACATTTGTACAACATATCAACTAATTTGTACAACATATCAAATCGTTAGTACAAACTATCAGTCATTTGTAAAACATATCAAATAATTTGTACAACATTTCAAATAGTTAGTACAAACTACCAGTCATTTGTACAACATATCAACTAATTTGTACAACATTTCAAATCGTTAGTACAAACTATCAGTCATTTGTACAAAATATCAACTAATTTGAATAACATATCAAATCGTTAGTACAAACTATCAGACATTTGTACAACATATCAACTAATTTGTACAACATATCAAATCGTAAGTACAAACTATCAGTCATTTGTACAACATATCAACTAATTTGTACAACATATCAAATCGTAAGTACAAACTATCAGTCATGTGTACAACATATCAAAGAATTTGTACAACATATCAAATCGTAAGTACAAACTATCAGTCATTTGTACAACATATCAACTAATTTGTACAACATTTCAAATCGTTAGTACAAACTACCAGTCATTTGTACAACATATCAACTAATTTGTACAACATTTCAAATCGTTAGTACAAACTACCAGTCATTTGTACAAAATATCAACTAATTTGTACAACATATCAAATCGTTAGTACAAACTATCAGACATTTGTACAACATATCAACTAATCTGTACAACATATCAAATCGTAAGTACAAACTATCAGACATTTGTACAACATATCAACTAATTTGTACAACATATCAAATCGTTAGTACAAACTATCAGACATTTGTACAATATATCAACTAATTTGTACAACATATCAAATCGTAAGTACAAACTATCAGTCATGTGTACAACATATCAAAGAATTTGTACAACATATCAAATCGTAAGTACAAACTATCAGTCATTTGTACAACATATCAACTAATTTGTACAACATTTCAAATCGTTAGTACAAACTACCAGTCATTTGTACAACATATCAACTAATTTGTACAACATTTCAAATCGTTAGTACAAACTATCAGTCATTTGTACGAAAAATCAACTAATTTGAACAACATATCAAATCGTCAGTACAAACTATCAGACATTTGTACAACATATCAACTAATTTGTACAACATATCAAATCGTAAGTACAAACTATCAGACATTTGTACAACATATCAACTAATTTGTACAACATTTCAAATCGTAAGTACAAACTATAAGTCATTTGTACAACATATCAACTAATTTGTACAACATATCAAATCTTCAGTACAAATTATCAGTCATTTGTACAACATATCAAATCGTAAGTACAAACTATCAGTCATTTGTACAACATATCAACTAATTTGTACAACATATCAAATCGTAAGTACAAACTATCAGTCATTTGTACAACATATCAAATCGTAAGTACAAACTATCAGGCATGTGTACAACATATCAACTAATTTGTACAACATTTCAAATCGTTAGTACAAACTATCTCAAATAATTTGTACAACATATCAACTAATTTTTTACAACATTTCAAATCGTAAGTACAAACTATCAGTCATTTGTACAACATATCAACTAATTTGTACAACATATCAAATCGTTAGTACAAACTATCAGTCATTTGTACAACATATCAACTAATTTGTACAACATTTCAAATCGTAAGTACAAACTATCAGGCATGTGTACAACATATCAACTAATTTGTACCACATTTCAAATCGTAAGTACAAACTATCTCAAATAA
Source organism: Panopea generosa (assembly GCA_029582155.1). Taxonomy (NCBI): domain Eukaryota; kingdom Metazoa; phylum Mollusca; class Bivalvia; order Adapedonta; family Hiatellidae; genus Panopea; species Panopea generosa. The sequence continues at coordinate 37,648,074 of CM055902.1, forward strand.
TTTGTACAACATATCAACTAATTTTTTACAACATTTCAAATCGTAAGTACAAACTATCAGTCATTTGTACAACATATCAAATCGTTAGTACAAACTATCAGTCATTTGTACAACATATCAACTAATTTGTACAACATTTCAAATAGTAAGTACAAACTATCAGTCATTTGTACAACATATCAATTAATTTGTACAACATTTCAAATCGTAAGTACAAACTATCAGTCATTTGTACAACATATCAACTAATTTGTACAACATATCAAATCGTAAATACAAACTATCAATCATTTGTACAATATATCAACTATTTTGTACAACATATCAAATCGTTAGTACAAACTATCGGTCATTTGTACAACATATCAACTAATTTGTACAACATATCAAATCTTCAGTACAAATTATCAGTCATTTGTACAACATATCAAATCGTAAGTACAAACTATCAGTCATTTGTACAACATATCAACTAATTTGTACAACATATCAAATCGTAAGTACAAACTATCAGTCATTTGTACAACATATCAAATCGTAAGTACAAACTATCAGGCATGTGTACAACATATCAATTAATTTGTACAACATTTCAAATCGTAAGTACAAACTATCTCAAATAATTTGTACAACATATCAACTAATTTTTTACAACATATCAAATCTTCAGTACAAATTATCAGTCATTTGTACAACATATCAAATCGTAAGTACAAACTATCAGTCATTTGTACAACATATCAACTAATTTGTACAACATATCAAATCGTAAGTACAAACTATCAGTCATTTGTACAACATATCAAATCGTAAGTACAAACTATCAGGCATGTGTACAACATATCAACTAATTTGTACAACATTTCAAATCGTAAGTACAAACTATCTCAAATAATTTGTACAACATATCAACTAATTTTTTACAACATTTCAAATCGTAAGTACAAACTATCAGTCATTTGTACAACATATCAACTAATTTGTACAACATATCAAATCGTTAGTACAAACTATCAGTCATGTGTACAACATATCAACTAATTTGTACAACATTTCAAATCGTAAGTACAAACTATCAGGCATGTGTACAACATATCAACTAATTTGTACCACATTTCAAATCGTAAGTACAAACTATCTCAAATAATTTGTACAACATATCAACTAATTTTTTACAACATTTCAAATCGTAAGTACAAACTATCAGTCATTTGTACAACATATCAATTAATTTGTACAACATATCAAATCGTTAGTACAAACTATCAGTCATTTGTACAACATATCAACTAATTTGTACAACATATCAAATCGTAAGTACAAACTATCAGTCATTTGTACAACATATCAACTAATTTGTACAACATTTCAAATCGTAAGTACAAACTATCAGGCATGTGTACAACATATCAACTAATTTGTACAACATTTCAAATCGTAAGTACAAACTATCAGTCATTTGTACAACATATCAACTAATTTGTACAACATATCAAATCGTAAGTACAAACTATCAGTAATTTGTACAGCAGATCAAATAATTTGTACAACATATCAAATCGTAAGTACAAACTATCAGACATTTGTACAACATATCAACTAATTTGTACAACATTTCAAATCGTAAGTACAAACTATCAGTCATCTGTACAACATATTTAATAATTTGTACAACATATCAAATCGTAAGTACAAACTATCAGTCATTTGTACAACATATCAACGAATTTGTACAACATTTCAAATCGTAAATACAAACTATCAGTCATTTGTACAACATATCAAATAATTTGTTCAACATATCAAATCGTAAGTACAAACTATCAGTCATTTGTACAACATATCAACTAATTTTACAACATTTCAAATCGTAAGTACAAACTATCAGTCATTTGTACAACATATCAATTAATTTGTACAACAGTTCAAATCGTAAGTACAAACTATCAGACATTTGTACAACATATCAACTAATTTGTACAACATATCAAAACGTAAGTACAAACTATCAGTCATTTGTACAACATATCAAGTCATTATTGTGTACATGTCAAGTCATTTGTACAAAATAATGTACACGACAAAATTAAACGGCCTGTGTTCTCTTGTACGATTCAGGTCATGCCCAAGTATTTAGGTATTAATTCCAAACTAGGGGAATGTGACCATGTTAAGTACATTTAATTACAAATTTAAACAACACAATCTATTTTGTCTTTGATTTGGCCAATCCCTTGCTACGTTCCAGAACCTTAGTGCGAGTTACAGGATCATCCATTCAATGAAAACTTGGCAAGAGCAACATGGCATTTTTTCTCTGTAAAGCGAACTTTTAAATGAATTAAAAAGGCGGAACCGTTACGACATTTGACAACAACTTTAAATGACTTTAAAAGTCAGATAACATGCATACTTGTTCAGGAAAGATCAAATATCAATTAAATTACCAAAACAGAAACATAATAACCTTTCTTCTGTATGTGTGGACTTTCAAATTAAGGTCAACGTTTTTAAGGGGGAATTTACCTTGGCTCATGCCGTCAAATAACACTTACTTGTCCATGGTGTCGTTTAAAAATCTTGGTTCTTTACACAATGGCATGTCCAGGGCATGAAAATTGGCGAGTTTGGTGGCTATCATTCGGGACAATGTTGGATTCTGTAGTTCCTCTGTCCTTAAGCATCTCGTCTAAAATAATAAAAGGTGAAATTTCAATGATCAATTGCTGCTGAATTCATCATATGATGTACTTAATTGGTAGCATAGTACACGCAGTGCATTTAAAACGCACACATCTTGTTTGATACGAATTTTGAAAGTCCAAAAAAGCTACAGAAACAAAATTTCGAGGAATACATATTTGATATTTAATCAATCGATATGTCAAATTTAATCAATGTTTTATGAGTAGTTCATGTACATTAATTGTTCAATGTAACGATGTGCATAAAACAAAATCATCAACTTTAATATTGTGTGTGACCGCCTCTTTAAAAGGCTCCTATTAAATTGAAACGTGCAATACAGTCAAACCTGTGTAAGCGGTCACCTCTATTAAACAGCCACTTGTCTTAAGCAGCCACATTGGCTATGTCCCATTTTTACGTTTATAGTACAAATTAACCTGTATTAATCAACAACCTGTCTAAAAAGGTCATTTTGTTCCTTCCCTTGACTGGCTACTTAAGACAGGTGTGACTGTACATCGCATTATTGTACAGCGTTACTTTGAATTAATGTATGCAAACTTCCCATACTGGTGGCATAAATATTGAGTAAAGATAAAATATATCCATATGTATGCATCAATGTTTTGGTCTTGTGGCTCAAACAAAATAAGTGCATTTTTAAATGCCCCTGAGCATGGCCCGAGTAGCTCAACCGGTAACGCGTCTGGCTATCAATCCAAGGGTCGTGAGTTCTAATCCCCGCCCGGCAACAATCTCCGTCAGTGATGATTGATATACGACATTGTGTTTCATTATTATTCGTCTCTCACCGCTGATTCAAGTGGGAAAAGTATCAGTAACGCGGAGATGGGGTGTGCTCGAGTACTAGTTAACCTTTCAGGATCCCAGGAAAAAGTGGTTAGGTTTACTGATCGTCTGTTAGCCCTCGGTGGCATACAATGACGCTAAATATTCAATCAATATTAAATCAATCAATCAATAAATGCCCCCGAGTGTATAAAACTGTCTTCAAACGTCTTCACGATTACTTATCAAATCAAAAATATTCCCAATCAGTGGTGCACATATATAAACCATGTACACTAATTGTTTAAATACCGAACACAGTGCACTTATTAGTTTTCTATTTCGGGTTTTCACCTGTTTTTTTCTTGTAACTGATACGATCGTCTGCGATCATTTATGAATTTTCTTTAATCATTCATATTGTTCTTCTGCTTAAAACCAGTGCTAAGCATATACAGAAAAAGTGTCTCGCTCAAGGATACCACATATAACCGCGGCAGAGGATCGAACCCACCACCCTCCGATCATTAGGCCGGTGCTTTACCACCACACCACGCGTTTCACTGTAGTTTTCATGTGCATAGGTAGGTACGTTTTGGAGGGGTGGGGTTGGGGCAGATTTTTATATTTTATTATGAGAAGAATCATGAATAAAACAGTTTGAGTGGTGCATTCCAAGGTCGACAAACTAACATTTCAAGTACAGTCTGATCCTTACTTCAATGTATTCTTCAATTCTGGCTTTTGGATTCATTCCATATAGTTTTGGTCCCAGCTTCTTTTCCGACATCAAGGCGAATATTACAGAGTTCTTCACAAGGAAGTCACATTTCGTCGCTATATCACCATAGACACGCAGCAGGACCTTTCTTGGATGATTATCAGGAACTTCACTACTGTCCGGCAAGGAACAGATATAAAGGTAATTGGTCAATCCGCCGCTGAAAATGGAAGATGAATACATGTAACAACATTTGGATGCAGTTGTAACAAGCATCTTTGGCAATATTGTGTGGTGCGATAAGCAATACACCGGAATCTGTTGTTGTTGTTGCCATTGCTGTGGTTGTATGGCGTTTAGCGTTGCTTTCAACAATTTCTCAATTATGTCTCCGGCGTGAGGAAGTATTTCTATTTTTACGCACGTGTTACTCTAACGGAACACCAAAGTGCAAACACTTTGCAAAAAAAAAAAAAAAAATATAATATAATATAATATAATATAATATAATATAATATGTAATGTAATGTAATGTAATGTAATGTAATGTAATGTAATGTAATGTAATGTAATGTAATATAATATAATATAATATAATATAATATAATATAATATCTTTGCTACCGTCGGCATATAGCTTTGCAGCTAGTGTTTACATCCGACATAAAATAAAGTTTCTTGTATCTTGTATTGTGTGTCGGCTTGAAACAGTATTCTAAGCGCTGTCACACTGGAGTATCATGCGGCAGACACAAGGTACGATAACTCCATCCAGTCACATTATACTGACCTCCGGCCGGCCGACCAGACCTAGAATTATCCTCTAAATGTTGAGCGCCTAGCGAGGAAGCCTCTAGTGGAAATTTTCAAGTATTTGATATGACCTAACCGAGGATCGAACCAACAACCTTCCACGTGGGAGTGCGATTAACGCACTCTGTGTTCTTTTATGTGGTCGGATCGTTTCTCTAATATGAAATCGTGTTGTAATCGTAACTGACTCAGTGTTTGTCGTTTTATCATGTGTTCAAGGCCAGCACAAAATTTCTCCGTGGTTTAAGGCGCTGTCTCAAGATCACTTACTTCACAATGAAGAGGTCGTGGGTTCGAGTCCATCTCGTTCCAAAACCTTTTCATGAGAAGTTTGCTTATTCGGTACTTAAGGTAGGAAGGTACCCAGAGTAATTCTGAGATAAAACTGAATGGCGTATATAAAACCTGTATTGATCGATGTATTATACCTATATAGTGACCTATATAACAGACTCGCAGCAGCAGGTGCTTCTCGCAGTCTTACGTGACCGTAATCACCGCGAGAATCTACAACGGTGTAAATAATACTATTGGTTTACGCTTTAACATATAACTATATTGCTATGGCAGAATATATTGATGGGCAAGCTTTGTTATTATTTGTTTTTTTTTTCCTCCTCTAGTGCATTATATTACAATCGAATCAATGAGTTGTTGATATCATATGTCAATGATTCTTACCAGCGGTGGCGATCGCATTTTTTACATATTTTTACTTATTATTTTTTATTTACCAGTCTTATGTGTCATCCTGTGTACTGAACATTTATTCTATCAGCCAATACCCAGATTCCCAGCTGTGAGATAAAATGACAGTCCCGAACACATATCTCGTAATATACGGAATGTCACACTACCTACCCCATGTAATTAAGTCAGCGATAATTATATTTACGCGGATATTGTGTTTTATCAGAATGATATCAATTTCAAGGATTTAGATGGCTAGGTATACTTAAACACTGAATAAACAAAATGCCAAATGACTCTGCTTGACACGACGGGGGTCTGTGTTGCTGGGTGCCATGCAAATAACGGTATAGCCCACTGTGTATATTTTCAAACCACTGTGTATATTTTAAAACAAGTTTGATTTATTTGTCATTTTACATTAAATAAAAACATAAATTATACAGGCTATCAGCAAAATGTTTTTGTAAGTTTAATGAAACCGTATTCGAACCCCATTGGAATACAAACTGAAAAATTGATATTGTTCAAGCCATGGTACCACCACTGGTTATAAATAATCCTTGTTTCTTCTTCTTTCAAAATGCATTTTCCTTATTTTAATGCTCATTTTTTATTTGAATGTCATGTTTGAATTGTGAATTTAGAAAAAAAAACATATTGATGCTTGGAAATTGGGATATATATACATGTCAGATTTCCGAAGACTGCCATTGGATGACCAGTTAAACAGACGTATAGTTGACGGTAGTTAAACTCAATTAGTTATTACATAAATGAATGTGTGATCACTTCTGAAAAACCCTCAAAAGTGACCAAATTGGTGCACCTGGCGATCATTTTCTGTCATATTTTCAAGCGGACAAGTCCTGTTTTTATATAAATGCCTTCCGTGTGTAGACCATATAATACAGTTTACGTACGCGGAAAGTTACGCATAAAGGAGGTCAATGAAGAATTATGAAGAAAAATAAAGTACAAATATGACAGAAGAAGACCGCCAGGGGCAACCATTATTTTTGTGACCACTTCAAAAGTGTTCATTAAATTCATTAATTGAGCTTAACTTCTGTCAACTATAGGTTTGTTGAACTGATCATTCGATGACATTCTCCGATTTTCGAAAAAAAATGTTTTAGTAAAGCGCATTTCATGAAAATTGAACACTTGCCGTAAAACTCCTCAAATCGGCTCCCTCGCCTACGGTAGGCACGAGTGAACAATGATTAGGAATACGGGCCGACTACTGCTGTAATAAGGCAACCCTATCAATGACTTGATTACATATATGTCTCTGACCCCCACCGTCCTGTCCACGTCAATATGATATATTTATAGGCTACATGTGCATCTGCTAGCGAACACACACATTAAAACAATGTTAGTGTAAATAGAGAGACGTGCATATGTTAATCAATACTGTGTGGCTAGACAGTCATAGCATGCATGACACTGCGTGCTCCCGCGAGCAGTGAAAGAATCATAACATTACATCTAAATATATGTTGTTTTAACAACAGCCTTTAAACGTAAAACATATATAGTATACAGCTTGAAAACAAATTAAAATTAATTCACGCCTGATATTGGGTTCATAGTTCAATAAAAGGAGAGCATTTCATCCTCAGTAGAAGGCCGGTCACAAAGTCTGTAACGAAGGTCAAGGCTGCTTCACATCCATGGTACCAGCTGTTACAGATCGATACTAGATGCTATGACAGGTTGTTTGAATTGGCAGATGGCTGTGTGCATTTTTGCTGTAAAACATGCTAAAACAATTTGCAAGTGACAATCCTATACCATCTCGTGTTCTCTTTAATACCCTAAAATTGCTTTGAAAATAAAATAAATGATTTCATTTTCATTTTTGGTTATTTTCCATCCATTATTTGTACACAGAATGTATAGACAATGGTAAACCTACTTATGTTAGTGATTCTGATTTATCTATATTAACCAGTCTATTCTAAAATTGAATCTGACTGAAGTTAAATTCACGGTTTTAATGTTTTGTTTGTAAACGCTTTTATCGCCTGATAAACACGTGTTCTGTAATACGACTGTTTAGAGAAACCCCAATCTATTTATAGTAACATGTCATACGAGAGGGAATATGGAATACTCCGGACGCAGATCATTGCGACATCGGATGTTCTTGTATTATGTTCAAGTATGTATTGTCACACAAAGATTGGAGTCTTACATATATCGGAAGTAGAAATGTTATGATTACAAGAATGGTAATGAGATTTGTCGACTTTTTCCCATGAATATTTTAATATCCCTGTCGTCAACGACGTTTCGTTTTTAAAAGCAGCTTATTTGCAACTTTCATTAGTAAATATATTGACAATTATCGCGTGTGATAATCAAGTTCATTAATCAATGTTCATTCGCCCAAATTAGATCTATCTACTCTAGTTTAAATGTTGTTATATTGTGTTAAGCGCCGCTTTCAACGTTTTTTTTCAGTTACATCGCGGCAGTGTCTGCTTGAGACAGTATTCTGAGCGCTGCCCTGCTGGAGAATCATGCCGCTGACACATGGTATTATACCCCACCCAGCCACATTATACTTACACCGGACCGACCAGACCTAAAACTATCATCTAAATACAGAGCGCCAAAGCAAAGATGCTTCTAGTACCATTTTTCCTGTTTTTGGTTTGACCCATTCAGAGATCGAACTCGAGACCTTCCGCATGCGAGGCGGATAGTTGTTTCAAAAGAAAAAATATAATTAAACTTAGAAGGAAACCAAAATTAATTATATATTGGAAATACAAACAGCCGACGTCCATCTGCACAGAGCCGGGTCCTAATAGTTCAGACGGTAGCTTGTCTAACTATCAATCCAGGGGTCGTAGGTTCGAATTCCCGCCCGGCCACAGTCTCCGTGATGACTTATATATGGCAATTCATCTCATTGCCATAAGTATTATCTCGCCGTAGGAAAGTTATCAGTTACTTGCGGAGATGGGGTCGAGTACTGGTTAACCTTCAAGGATCCGCCAGGAAAGAGTGGATTGGTTAAGTGATCGTCGTAAACATGACGCTAGAAAATCAAACAAACAACATTAAATATTATCACAGTTTTGTTGAATAAATCTAGAAGAATAATCGTCTTACAGCAATTTACCGACACATATTCTCACTATAAAGTTTATGGAGCGAGCGGGACTCGAACCTACGTAGCGGTGAGGGGTAAGTGAGCTTGGGGTCGTGGGTTTGATCCAAGTTCACATCAAATGTTTTATATCAGAATGTTTGCTAGTTATTTCCGGCGGACTATGGTTATTGATAATATTGTACATGAATGATGTTTTCTCTCGAATAAAACCGATTACCATATATAACATGTGACGTGCCAGAAACGTCGTTGCATCCACGTTGAAAACAAACGTGTCTTTAAAAACCTGAACTTGGGCATTATTATTTTGATTTATTTCTCATCCCATTTGTTTTAATGCTGTACCAATCAATATAATCAATTATCCACCGGTGAACATTTTTGTGAATTTTCATTGCCTTCCGTGGATTATTTTACTGGAACCTAATTTTATGTATATAAGAATCTGTTTATGAAGCACTGCTGAAAGTGTTGTCAGGAAAATGAACAAAAATAGTAAAATTCTTGTCCCGGGATTCGAACTCGGATATCCCAGGTACCGTATAACAGAAACGTTGGATTATTATTCAACATTTTGATTCGGGCCCGATTAGCTGAGTCGGTAGCGCATTTGACTATCAATCTTGCGGTCGTGAGTTCGAATACCCACTCGGCCAGTCTCCATGATGATTGATAAACGACATTGCGTCTCATTATCATTCGTCTCTCTCCGCTGATTCAAGTGGGATAGTTATCCGTTACTTGTTGAGATAAGGTGTGATCGAGTTCTGGTGAACCTTTCTGGATCCCAGGAAACAGTGGTTACATTTACTGATCGTCTGTTAACCCTCGATGGCATAAAAATAACGCTAAATATTCAATCAATCAACATTTTTGACAAGGACAAACAATAGAAATACAATTACTTTTTTGGGGAAATGCGATATACATATTGTAATAGTGACAATAGTTTCGGGCATGTAGGTAAAGGGTAGGTAGGTGAAGGGTAGGTAGGTAAATGGTAGGTAAGTGAAGGGTAGGAAGGTGAAATGTAGGTAGGTGAAGGGTAGGTAGGTGAAGGATAGGTTGGTAAAGGGTAGGTAGGTAGGTAAAGAAAACGGTAGGTAGGTGAAGGGTAGGTAGGTAAAGGGTAGGTAAATGAAATGTAGGTAGGTGAAGGGTAGGTAAATGAAGGGTAGGTAGATGAAGGGTAGGTAAGTGAAGGGTAGGCAGGTGAAGGGTAGGTAGGTCAAGGGTAGGTAGGTGAAATGTAGGTAGGTAAAGGGTTGGTAAGTGAAGGGTAGGTAGGTGAAGGGTACGTTGGTGAAGGGTAGGTAGGTAAAGGGTATGTAGGTGAAGGGTAGGTAGGTGAAATGTAGGTAGGTGAAGGGTAGGTAGGCGAAGGGTAGGTAGGTGAAATGTAGGTAGGTAAAGGGTAGGTAGGTAAAGCACAAAAAATATTTTACTTTAAGTCTGACATGTCACATAAAACCACGTATCGTAATTTCAAAACCATTTGGTGACATCGCAGATAACGGGCATTTATTACTTTTTACAGGCATTAGAACCGCTCCTCTAAGAACCTGACGGTCTTCCAGACCATTTAACGGTCATCTGCGCCACTTATTCCAGCATGTCAATTAGGCTAAACAATGTGAAACTCTGAAATAATACCAAATCTGCTCTTGAGAGCGTTTTGTATGTCTAATGATTTCCTTATAGATAAGGATTTAATATCTAAAGTTTGACCTTAAAAGGACACTAGATACGCCGACCATCTGTTGTGATTATTACAAGGAAATCATTGTTGCATTATAGTACCTATTATTCGTGCCCTATTAAATTCTAAATTTTAAACGAGTTTGGATAGCGAGCGTCACGTTGCTTCTCAGACTACTCCAGAAAGTTCTCATAGGCTCTGTGCCGATGACAGTGCAGGTGTACTCTGTTAAGTAGTAGAGACCCTGATACAATAAACATAGGCTCTGTACCGGTGACACTAAAGTAGTAGAGACTCTGATACAATAGACATAGGCTCTGTGCCGGTGACAGTCAAGTAGTAGAGACCCCGATACAATGGACATAGGCTCTGTGCCGATGACAGTGTACTCTGTATAGTAGTAGAGACCCTGCTACAATAGACATAGGCTCTGTGGCGGTGACAGTGTACTCTGTATAGTAGAAGAGACCCTGATACAATAGACATAGGCTCTGTGCCGGTGACAGTGTACTCTGTATAGTAGTAGAGACCCTGCTACAATAGACATAGGCTCTGTGTCGGTGACCGTGTACTCTGTATAGTAGAAAAGACCCTGGTACAATAGACATAGGCTCTGTGTCGGTGACAGTGTACTCTGTATAGTAGTAGAGACCCTGGTACAATAGACATAGGCTCTGTGTCGGTGACAGTGTACTCTGTATAGTAGTAGAGACCCTGCTACAATAGACATAGGCTCTGTGCCGGTGACAGTGTACTCTGTATAGTAGAAGAGACCCTGATACAATAGACATAGGCTCTGTGCCGGTGACAGTGTACTCTGTATAGTAGAAGAGACCCTGATACAATAGACATAGGCTCTGTGCCGGTGACAGTGTACTCTGTATAGTAGAAGAGACCCTGATACAATAGACATAGGCTCTGTGCCGGTGACAGTGTACTCTGTATAGTAGAAGAGACCCTGATACAATAGACATAGGCTCTGTGCCGGTGACAGTGTACTCTGTATAGTAGTAGAGACCCTGCTACAATAGACATAGGCTCTGTGCCGGTGACAGTGTACTCTGTATAGTAGTAGAGACCCTGCTACAATAGACATAGGCTCTGTGCCGGTGACAGTGTACTCTGTATAGTAAAAGGGACCCTGATACAATAGACATAGGCTCTGTGCCGGTGACAGTGTACTCTGTATAGTAGAAGAGACCCTGGTACAATAGACATAGGCTCTGTGCCGGTGACAGTGTACTCTGTATAGTAGAAGAGACCCTGGTACAATAGACATAGGTTCTGTGCCGGTGACAGTGTACTCTGTATAGTAGAAGAGACCCTGGTACAATAGACATAGGTTCTGTGCCGGTGACAGTGTACTCTGTATAGTAGAAGAGACCCTGGTACAATAGACATAGGCTCTGTGCCGGTGACAGTGTACTCTGTATAGTAGAAGAGACCCTGATACAATGGACATAGGCTCTGTGCCGGTGACAGTGTACTCTGTATAGTAAAAGGGACCCTGATACAATAGACATAGGCTCTGTGTCGGTAACAGTGTACTCTGTATAGTAGTAGAGACCCTGATACAATAGACATAGGCTCTGTGCCGGTGACAGTGTACTCTGTATAGTAGAAGAGACCCTGGTACAATAGACATAGGCTCTGTGCCGGTGACAGTGTACTCTGTATAGTAGTAGATACCCTGATACAATAGACATAGGCTCTGTGCCGGTGACAGTGTACTCTGTATAGTAGAAGAGACCCTGGTACAATAGACATAGGCTCTGTGTCGGTAACAGTGTACTCTGTATAGTAGTAGAGACCCTGATACAATAGACATAGGCTCTGTGCCGGTGACAGTGTACTCTGTATAGTAGAAGAGACCCTGGTACAATAGACATAGGCTCTGTGCCGGTGACAGTGTACTCTGTATAGTAGTAGATACCCTGATACAATAGACATAGGCTCTGTGCCGGTGACAGTGTACTCTGTATAGTAGAAGAGACCCTGGTACAATAGACATAGGCTCTGTGTCGGTAACAGTGTACTCTGTATAGTAGTAGATACCCTGATACAATAGACATAGGCTCTGTGCCGGTGACAGTGTACTCTGTATAGTAGAAGAGACCCTGGTACAATAGACATAGGCTCTGTGCCGGTGACAGTGTACTCTGTATAGTAGTAGAGACCCTGATACAATGGACATAGGCTCTGTGCCGGTGACAGTGTACTCTGTATAGTAAAAGGGACCCTGATACAATAGACATAGGCTCTGTGCCGGTGACAGTGTACTCTGTATAGTAGAAGAGACCCTGGTACAATAGACATAGGCTCTGTGCCGGTGACAGTGTACTCTGTATAGTAGAAGAGACCCTGGTACAATAGACATAGGCTCTGTGCCGGTGACAGTGTACTCTGTATAGTAGAAGAGACCCTGGTACAATAGACATAGGTTCTGTGCCGGTGACAGTGTACTCTGTATAGTAGAAGAGACCCTGGTACAATAGACATAGGCTCTGTGCCGGTGACAGTGTACTCTGTATAGTAGAAGAGACCCTGATACAATGGACATAGGCTCTGTGTCGGTAACAGTGTACTCTGTATAGTAGAAGAGACCCTGATACAATAGACATAGGCTCTGTGCCGGTGACAGTGTACTCTGTATAGTAGAAGAGACCCTGGTACAATAGACATAGGCTCTGTGCCGGTGACAGTGTACTCTGTATAGTAGAAGAGACCCTGATACAATGGACATAGGCTCTGTGTCGGTAACAGTGTACTCTGTATAGTAGTAGATACCCTGATACAATGGACATAGGCTCTGTGTCGGTAACAGTGTACTCTGTATAGTAGAAGAGACCCTGATACAATGGACATAGGCTCTGTGCCGGTGACAGTGTACTCTGTATAGTAGAAGAGACCCTGATACAATAGACATAGGCTCTGTGCCGGTGACAGTGTACTCTGTATAGTAGTAGATACCCTGATACAATGGACATAGGCTCTGTGCCGGTGACAGTGTACTCTGTATAGTAGAAGAGACCCTGATACAATAGACATAGGCTCTGTGTCGGTAACAGTGTACTCTGTATAGTAGTAGATACCCTGATACAATGGACATAGGCTCTGTGTCGGTAACAGTGTACTCTGTATAGTAGAAGAGACCCTGATACAATAGACATAGGCTCTGTGCCGGTGACAGTGTACTCTGTATAGTAGAAGAGACCCTGATACAATGGACATAGGCTCTGTGCCGGTGACAGTGTACTCTGTATAGTAGAAGAGACCCTGATACAATAGACATAGGCTCTGTGCCGGTGACAGTGTACTCTGTATAGTAGAAGAGACCCTGATACAATGGACATAGGCTCTGTGTCGGTAACAGTGTACTCTGTATAGTAGTAGATACCCTGATACAATGGACATAGGCTCTGTGTCGGTAACAGTGTACTCTGTATAGTAGAAGAGACCCTGATACAATGGACATAGGCTCTGTGTCGGTAACAGTGTACTCTGTATAGTAGTAGATACCCTGATACAATGGACATAGGCTCTGTGTCGGTAACAGTGTACTCTGTATAGTAGTAGATACCCTGATACAATGGACATAGGCTCTGTGTCGGTAACAGTGTACTCTGTATAGTAGAAGAGACCCTGGTACAATGGACATAGGCTCTGTGTCGGTAACAGTGTACTCTGTATAGTAGAAGAGACCCTGATACAATGGACATAGGCTCTGTGCCGGTGACAGTGTACTCTGTATAGTAGAAGAGACCCTGATACAATGGACATAGGCTCTGTGCCGGTGACAGTGTACTCTGTATAGTAGAAGAGACCCTGATACAATGGACATAGGCTCTGTGCCGGTGACAGTGTACTCTGTATAGTAGAAGAGACCCTGGTACAATGGACATAGGCTCTGTGCCGGTGACAGTGTACTCTGTATAGTAGAAGAGACCCTGATACAATGGACATAGGCTCTGTGTCGGTGACAGTGTACTCTGTATAGTAGAAGAGACCCTGATACAATGGACATAGGCTCTGTGCCGGTGACAGTGTACTCTGTATAGTAGAAGAGACCCTGATACAATGGACATAGGCTCTGTGCCGGTGACAGTGTACTCTGTATAGTAGAAGAGACCCTGGTACAATAGACATAGGCTCTGTGCCGGTGACAGTGTACTCTGTATAGTAGAAGAGACCCTGATACAATGGACATAGGCTCTGTGCCGGTGACAGTGTACTCTGTATAGTAGAAGAGACCCTGATACAATGGACATAGGCTCTGTGCCGGTGACAGTGTACTCTGTATAGTAGAAGAGACCCTGGTACAATAGACATAGGCTCTGTGCCGGTGACAGTGTACTCTGTATAGTAGAAGAGACCCTGATACAATGGACATAGGCTCTGTGCCGGTGACAGTGTACTCTGTAAAGTAGTAGATACCCTGATACAATGGACATAGGCTCTGTGTCGGTAACAGTGTACTCTGTATAGTAGAAGAGACCCTGATACAATGGACATAGGCTCTGTGCCGGTGACAGTGTACTCTGTATAGTAGAAGAGACCCTGGTACAATAGACATAGGCTCTGTGCCGATGACAGTGTACTCTGTATAGTAGTAGAGACCCTGCTACAATAGACATAGGCTCTGTGCCGATGACAGTGTTCTCTGTATAGTAGTAGAGACCCTGCTACAATAGACATAGGCTCTGTGCCGGTGACAGTAAAGTAGTAGAGACCCTGATACAATAGACATAGGCTCTGTGCCGGTGACAGTCAAGTAGTAGAGACCCTGATACAATGGACATAGGCTCTGTGCCGATGACAGTGTACTCTGTATAGTAGTAGAGACCCTGCTACAATAGACATAGGCTCTGTGCCGGTGACAGTAAAGTAGTAGAGACCCTGATACAATAGACATAGGCTATGTGCTGGTGACAGTCAAGTAGTAGAGACCCTGATACAATAGACATAGGCTCTGTGCCGGTGACAGTCAAGTAGTAGAGACCCTGATACAATGGACATAGGCTCTGTGCCGATGACAGTGTACTTTGTATAGTAGTAGAGACCCTAGAACAATAGACATAGGCTCTGTGCCGGTGACAGTGTACTCTGTATAGTAGAAGAGACCCTGATACAATAGACATAGGCTCTGTGCCGGTGACAGTGAACTCTGTATAGTAGAAGAGACACTGATACAATAGACATAGGCTCTGTGCCGATGACAGTGTACTCTGTATAGTAGTAGAGACCCTGCTACAATAGACATAGGCTCTGTGCCGGTGACAGTAAAGTAGTAGAGACCCTGATACAATAGACATAGGCTCTGTGCCAGTGACAGTCAAGTAGTAGAGACCCTGATATAATGGACATAGGCTCTGTGCCGATGACAGTGTACTCTGTATAGTAATAGAGACCCTAGTACAATAGACATAGGCTCTGTGGCGGTGACAGTGTACTCTGTAAAGTAGTAGAGACCCTGATACAATGGACACAGGCTCTGTGCCGGTGACAGTGTACTTTGTATAGTAGTAGATACCCTGATACAATAGACATAGGCTCTCTGCCGGTGACCGTGTACTCTGTATAGTAGTAGAGACCCTGATACAATATGTTGATATCCAGAAACACCTAGTAATAGAGACCCTAGTAAAATAGACATAGGCTCTGTGCCGGTGACAGTGTACTCTGTGACGGTGACAGTGTACTCTGTAAAGTAGTAGAGACCCTGATACAATAGACATAGGGTCTGTGCCGGTACCAGTGTACTCTGTAAAGAAGTAGATACCCTGATACAATAGACATAGGCTCTCTGCCGGTGACAGTAAAGTAGTAGAGACCCTGATACAATAGACATAGGCTCTGTGCCGATGACAGTGTACTCTGTAAAGAAGTAGATACCCTGATACAATAGACATAGGCTCTCTGCCGGTGACCGTGTACTCTGTATAGTAGTAGAGACCCTGATACAATAGACATATACTCTGTGCCGGTGACAGTGTACTCTGTAAAGTAGTAGATACCCTGATACAATAGACATAAGCTCTCTGCCGGTGACCGTGTACTCTGTAAAGTAGTAGATACCCTGATACAATATGTTGATATCCAGAAACACCTAATAGTCCTTGAAATTTCATAGGCGTAGGAGCCGGGGTGGGGTAGGGATTGGGGCGGCGCTCCCCCCCCCCCCCCCCCCCCACACACACACACACATTCCTTTAAATGTACAGTGCTACTTATTGCCCCAAATACTAAGAAGATGCCTTACACACCAAATGCAAGCTGCATGGTCACACCTTAGAAGGGAGCGGATTAGTGGTCTTATGGTTAAGGCCTTGGAATGCGAACCCAGGGATCGCAGGTTCAATCCCCGCTCCTCCAACTAAAAGTACTTATCAGTCTTTCGGATGAGACTTT
Organism: Panopea generosa; assembly: GCA_029582155.1. Taxonomy (NCBI): domain Eukaryota; kingdom Metazoa; phylum Mollusca; class Bivalvia; order Adapedonta; family Hiatellidae; genus Panopea; species Panopea generosa. Next base: position 37,665,012 of record CM055902.1, read on the forward strand.
AACAAAATCGAGGTCCCATGTATCGGTGCTTTACACCGGGATTGACAAACAACCAGGGACGCTACAAAACGTATTCTGTATCTCTGTATCCAAAACTTTTGAATCTAAAATTTCTTATACTCTTCTGGAGGCGTCGCCCATGTGGGAAACCGACGCCGACGATAAATAAAATTATCATCATCATCGCTCCTAGCCGCATGATTTATCGATGAGTGACCATTACAAACAATATACACTCAGACGAGCACATTAAACAAACTTAATCGAAAGGAACCTTAGAGAATGTCGCTTCCATTAGAATCAGCTATATTTACGGTCATGTTTAGATCATCACCAGGATTATGCACCGACTGTTTGTGGTGCTTGTAACCAAACAAGCATCAATACCCTGGAGACAATTTAACGGCGCGCTGCACGCTTTATCCACCGACTACAACAGCAAAACCCATACTGCGTCACATGATGAAATATTAAGGATCTAAACTATGAATTCCCTGAAGCAGAAGGAAAATCCCTAGAAATAGAAGAATCTCTCTATAAGCAGAAGGTATATAAGTAAGAAATATAAATAAGAAAAATAACGAGAAAAAAAATAGCAGTATTTAAAGATCCTTATTTCACCTACATAAATGGAATCTTATTTCACCTACATAAATGGAATGCTTACTTTTGAGTTACAATTTATGAATAAGTTATACGCATTCATTATGTAATGAAGCGAATGGAAGACCACATGGCGGGTCGTCTTTCTTGATACAGATAAATTCTATACAGAATGAAAAGAACAAGCGTTACCTACGACACTTTGTGGGTATTTGACTTCGTTTTCGAGCCTCCGCATGTGGCCTCGATGGCACAAAATGACGCTAAACATTCAAATAAAAGCATCTGCTGTTATTCACACACTGTAGTTGTGTCGGTGCAGTTTGAGGTTAAGACGATATTTAATGATTATACTAAAGCCTTACTGAGTATACATAGTTGTTTGATGCATTCGTTGGTTCTATCTTAAGTTATGCGAGTGAAATTTGGGGATATACCAAGTCGAAAGTAATCGAAAGAATACACTTAAAGTTCTGTAAACGTTTATTGAATGTTAGATTAAATACTTGTACAGTGGGTGTGTATGGAGAGCTTGGGAGATATCCATTACATATATATCACGATATGTAAAAATCATAAGCTATTGGTGTGAAGTTATTTATACGGAAAATATATTGATAAAAAAACTATATGAACAGGGGCTATATGACTGTAATAGAGGTTGTAAGAACTGGGTATCAAATATTAAAACCATGTTGAATGATTATGGATTCACCTATATGTTTGAGAATAATCGTTTTGTTAATCCCAAAGTATTTCCAAATATTTTTAAACAAAAGGTTATCGACAATTTCATTCAACAATGGTTTTTGGATCAGTAGAAAAAAGTCCAGTGCTCAAATTTGATAAACTTGTCAAACATTAATTTAAGTATGAGAATTATCTCGATAAATTGCCCTGTAATCTTAGATTATTTTACACTAGATTAAGACTATCTGTTAATCCTCTTAGAATACAAACTGGACGATATGACAGAAATAGAATTCCAAAAATTGAAAGATATTGTTTATGTTGCAATTCAAGGGATATAGAAGATGAGTTTCATTTCTTATGTATATGTCCCTGTTTTAATAATTTACGAAAACAGTATTTGAAAAAGTATTACTATCAAAGACCTTCTGTGTTCAAATTTTTAGAGTTACTTAATTCACACAATAAAACCATATTATATAATATTTCAAGATATATAAAAGAGGCATTAGAAATTAGAAAAACAGTGCTAACTGTTTAAACATAGTGTTCATCCTCATTTCATTTATTAACATTCATTAAATATTTTGTTATATACTATAATGAATTTAATCATTGATACTAAGTGACTATACGTTTATATTGATTGTATATTGTATATAGTATGATGATGTACTTTGTACAAATCCTAATAAAATATATGTTCTGTTCTGTTCTGTTCATATAAAGGTATACATGCAATGCGTTATATCGCGACACCATGCGTAATCATGTGCGGTATTGCAGTTAATGGGTAATTAGCGTATGCTTCAAATCTATCTATAAGTAAGTTGACGTGTGTCTTTAATTAAATATTATCACGCCACCATGCATAACCATGCGCACGATTAACAGTTAGTATTCATTTTGTAAAAAACTAAACAATTAAGAAACTGAAAGGGAGCGACCGCGGGGATTGACGTTTTAGAGTTGATGTTTGCTAAGCATAGCTTGCGCGGCTTTATAGTTTTAACATGACTCGTTCAGAATTGAATCATGGGATGAGTCTGTGCAATTCTATTCACGCGTGCGCAGTGATGACGAACTTCTTAATTATTAAGAACGAACTTTATAATTAGATTATTTTGTAGGCTGTTTTAATAAATAAAAGTAACGCAATTTTGAAAACTGAAGCGATTCCATTGGTTGTCAAATGAGGTTAAACATTAACGGACATTAAATATCCATAATTTAACTACAACCTTGCGAATGGTTATGTATAGTGCCGCGATAATATTAAAAAAAGAGACACACGTCAACATGATTATTATAGAGATTTGAAGCGTTCCCGATGGTGTACACTATATATAAATTTTAAATTATCTTGATATAGTATAAATAATAACACTATAATTCAAGAGAAATGTCACTTTTTTTTTAAAAGAAATAGCTCCTGGCGGTGACACGCGTTACGGCGCCAAAATTTGACCCCAAGGACCCGTCTTCCTCAAACCTTTCAAGAGGGCAATACAACGTGTAAAATATCTAAGAGCCAGGGTTACAACTTCAGAAGAGAACGTTATCGTGTGGCAGGGCGATTTTGTTACCGAATCTGGCTTGTTCAATAACTTGTTTGTGAGTATCTGATTATACAAATGCTATGCAAGTTTGGTTAAAATTCAATGAAAAATGGGGGTGCTATCCCGCCTGCACGGAACTTTTTACGTTTTCCCCATATAACTTTATACAAAATAGCAGCCGCAAATTTGAACACAGGTACCCGACTTCAACAAATCTTTTAGGGGACCACCATGCAATACTAAATGTAACATATCTAAGGTCTTAGACATCGGACTTTAACATATATATTTTCCCCATAAATTGTGCTTATAAGCCCTGTGGTAAGACATTTGTGGTCGAATCGCGCTCGGCTAACCCAAGAGTACTGTACCAGATATTGTGGTTATAAAACTGCAGTGCGAGTTTGGTTAAGATTCAATGGAAAAGGGGGCGCTATCACGTTTACACGAAAATTTTAACTTTTTTCTCTTCACCATTCTAGGCATGTGTAAAAATACTGACCCCTTGCGACCTTAAAGAGGTCTGACCTATGTCGCTGATATATTTTTCGATCTTTGCACAGTTACATAAACATCATATATTATGAATATTCTATTCAATAAATTATATTGTATTCTGTGCCTGTAGCTACAAATTCTTCAATTTTGTTGACCATATACAAAATCGCGGACCATGGTAAAGTCACTCATTGGACAGTATCGGGTTACACTAAAACATTGAAGACTCAAACGTAGAAAAAGCTGAACTGTACATTAACGGATTTCCTATAAATAAGATAATTACAACGACGGAATAAAACATTTTCTACGAATGGGACAGTTTTGGCCAATATTCAATTACTGTTAATTTGATAACTTTCAAGTAAATAAAGGATATACGTCAATACATAATCATTTTTTTGTGCACATTGCATACAGGAAAAGTCTGGCTTAACAGCGTGTTTGTGTTACTTGCACATATAATCCCTCTACGTTACATATAGGTGGTGCATCTTTAATTCAACATACCATTTTGGGGTCATCCATGTAATGATACGTGTAAAATAGCTAAGGTCTAGGCCTATGCCTTGAACTTTCAGATATCCATTTAAAAGTGTGGTGATGAACCCTGTAGCGGGGGCATTTGTGTTCGATTCTGGCTAATTCAAGAACTTGTCGGAGACCTTGTGGTCATGGATTTGTATTATTGTTTCTTGTTTGTATGCTCTTCTGTTGTTATTGGAGGAAATAAAGACATACAGGTACAAGAGAAATATTGACGTGCAATTACCGTCACAAGCTCTTCTGACCTTGCCTTTGGCCAGTGGAGCTAATGATAAGATCAGATATAAAGGGAAAGAAGAATATATTTTATTAAAAAAAAAAAACTAAATAAATTGATTATCTAATATATATTGTGTTATCCAGTAATTCAAACATGATATAAAATTATAAATATGCGTAGGCCTATGTAGTACCGGTAATTAATAAAGAATATGGCGTCACACATAACATACGTGTGCCAAAATGTAATTTTTCCAACACCTGCCCTTACCTACCCCCGTTCCACGTTATTCAGCATCACGTTGAACATCCATTAGCCAATGGCGTACTGCCGAGCTATATTTAAAGAGGTTCCTCACGGGTTAATCATACACATTTCCACTTCTGCGCATACGGTAATTTAAACAAATGTATTTATATAACTGTTTTACCTGAGTCTCTGAACTTGAAGCTGGCTTTCCTCTATTTCTGCCCACGCTCCCCCGATTGAGTCTCTACACATTTCAAATCCCATTTTTCGAGTTTCGTCTGTGACATTTTCTTTCGCCATGATCGAGTATTTTCCTCCGTCGTATTTCCCTATACCGTATTTCCAAACTCGCTTGAATACAATGATGATTTTTGATAATAATGTGTACGAGAGAAGATAACGATTTTGTATCGTCATGGCTCTATCTTTCAAGCTGAACATCTTCATAATGTTGACCTAAAAAAATGTTAAAATAATGTCACTCCTTGATAACGTATATCTATATCCACAAAGACCGTGTATACTTTTATGATATGAAAGGTCGATCGACTTGAAGACATAAACAAGGGGGCGGGGCTTACGTGTGGTTTCCGTCATGCGGCGTTCATGTGAAACGCTTTAATACTGGGAAAGAAATGGAAACCAGCTCACAACGCAATATATCGATATTGTAAAACACGTCAAACACATGTGAGTAGCAGGCTACACATTGTATCATCCGGACCTTGTTTATCCAGTCATATATCCTAATAAAGGAAATATAATGAGAACATAGTTCAAGTATCAATAATATCGGATTTGGGCAACGTTAAGTAATGCTATTAATAGCAATGATAATAATAATTAATAATAATGGTAATAATAATACATCTAATAATAATAATACATAATGATAATAATGATAATTATAATGAACATGATCATGATAAGGATAAGAATAATGATAATGATAATGATATTGATAATAATATTGATAATGATATAAAAACAACAACAACAACAACAACTACTGACAACAGCAGCAACAATAACAACAGTTACACCACCACCACCACCACCACCACCACCAGCAACTACAACAACAATTACACCACCACCAACAACAACAATATCAATTACACCACCACTATCACCACCAGCAACAACAACAACAACAACAACAACAATTTTACCACCACCATTACCACCATCAACAACAACAACAACACCACCATTAACAACAACAACAATTACACCACCACCACCAACAACAATTGTACTACAAACACCACCAACAACAACAATTACACCACCACCACCAGCAACAATAACAACAACAATTAAACCACCAGCAACAACAACAACAACCATTACACTACCACCACCACCACCACCACCAATAACAACAACAAATAAAACTACACCACCACCACCAGCAACAACAACAACAACAATTATGCAACAACAACCAACAACATCAACAATTACACCACCACCACCAACAACAACAAAAACAATTACATCATCACCACCACCACCACAACCAGCAGCAACAACAATAGCAATTACATCACCAAAACCACCACCACCACAACCACAACCACCAACAACAACAACAATACATACAACAACAACAATTACACCACTACCACCACCACCACCACCACCACCACCAACAAAAACAACAAATGCAACTACACCACTACAACCACCAACAACAATTACACCGCAACCGACAGCAACAACAACAGCAATAACACCACCACCACCACCACCGCCAGCAGCAACAGCAACAACAACTATACCACAACCACCACTATCACTACCCACCACCACCAACAATTACGCCACAATCAATACCACTTCCACCACCAACACCACCACCAGTAGCAACAAAGACAACAATTACCCCGCCACCACCACCTCCACCACCCACCAACAACAACTACACCATCACGACGACGACGACCACCATCACCACAACCACCACTACCACCAGCAACAACAACAACAACAACAACATCAACAATAACACCGCCACGACCACTACGAACAACAACACCACCACCATTATAAAAATGTTAATTGTGATGATGACAATGATTGACAGTGGCATATTTCGTTTCTCTTGGACAATGAGTAACATGGAAAAGTATTTGAAATTACATTGATAATCGATTGGTTGAAGGATACACACTAATTTGGATTTCTTTAAATCCTGAAATGAGTTACCGTATGAAATAGTTTTTACTTCCCTTCATATACGGACAAAAAAGTCACACGGGAAGGGAGAAACACTCTCCTCCCTGGGTGAAAATAATGGATGAGATGATGATGATGATGATGATACTGGTTATTGAAATGATGATATTGCTGATAAGTAGGTTAATATTGCTGCTGCTGTTACTGCTGCTGATGATAATAATACTTATAGTAAAATCAATTAATATTAATGAATATAACAATAACAGTGATAATAATGCAAAAAAAAATCAATTACGATAAAAATTAATGATTATTATGGTAAATATGATAGCGATGATCATTGATGATGATGATGATGATGATGATGATGATGATGATGGTAATGCGGTTATGATGATGATGATCATGATAATAACTTTAGTACTCATATTGATGGTATGCTTTCAAGGTAAAATAAAATATTAGAACAAATTTATCTTTATTCTTAAAAAAACATGACAACATCAGTATAATTCCTTGATATGATATATATCAATCCATAAAAAAAGGATAAGGGAGATAATTTGTTTTGATTCAACTGATTCGATCACTGCCTTACTTCCCATAATATATATTTACATTGCTTTAGACAAATATGGGCAAAGACATGGTACCAGCAAAACCTCATATCCTACTACAAAGTTATATAAACATTAAAGGGAGTGTACACCGCCACCATCACCACCCACCACCACCACCACCAACAACAACAACACAACCACCACCACCACAACCACCACCTCCACCAACAACAACAACCACACCACCACGACCACCACCAACAACACCACAACAACCACCACCACCACCACCACAAACGTCGTTGTGCTAAAATTGAAACGAAATCCCCATTCTAAAAATAGGTAGCACCTAAATGACGACCTTCGCATCGTCATTCAAACTCATTCTTAGATGAAACGATATTTTCTACGAATAAACCTGTATACATAACGGATCGAATTGAAATCAAAATGAAACCACGTGACTTATTTAATACGTCACAAAATATGTTGCCATTTTAAGCGGGAATTCTATTTTAATCTTACCTAGGCGCGTAGCCGAAGTTAGGAAAGTCCTTTTCAATATATTATTTTGACATGTTTAAATAGATATCCTTTTGGCAAAAGTATCTACCAGTGATCTTTTCGCGTTAATCATCGAAAGATCTATAATAAATAAATACAATTAGGGGAATCTCCGCAAATAGCTGATAACTTCCCCACTTGAATCAACGATGAGAGACGAATAATAATGTCGTATAAGGATCATCTAGGATACTTTGACCGGGCGGGGATTCAAACTTACGACCCGGGATTGATATTCAGATGCGCAACCGACTAAACTTATCGGGCCCGGCTTATATAGAATGATGACTGATAATAAGTAATGGGTCACCCGTGGCCGAGTGGTCTAAGGCACCGTCTCAAGATCACTTACCTCTCACCGCTAAGGTCGTACGTTCGAGTTCCGCTTGCTAAAAAAAAACTGAGAAAATTTCCAGTTACTTGCGGAAGGGCGGTGGTTCTACTCAGTCTGGCACAGTCTTCCTCCAACAGTAAAACTGGATATGCCATATATAACTGGAATGTGTTGAAAATGGCGTTAAACCCCATTCAAAAAAGTACTTGTATAATACAGACGTACTCAAAAAGGGACAACAACGGTCACCACTCCAGAACGGTCATCAGCAGAACGGATACTGCCGGGAAGCCTAAACCTCGCCCCTGCCCCCGTTGTCACATCACAAAAAGGGACTGAGTAAATAAAAGTAGCCCCCACGCTCCATTCTGTGATGAATGCATTGTATAGTAATGGATTGCTCGTGGATATTCGACGATGTGGGTAAACACTTAAATATACATTGTTTTGAAGTATTTATAGCGCATACACATAATATGTTTTAAATGAAATTTACATCTTAAAAAACAAAATGCAAAAAACCCCAACCCATCCCTGAAAGAATATATTCAAATACGCCACTGACTTGTATGAAACTAAAGACATTAAGACAAAAATAGAATATGAATCCCATAATAATAAAGCTATGTCTATTCTAAAATTCCTTTGGCATATTCTTTGATATGTTAAGGTATTAAAACAACATTTAGGTTTCATAATGAAAAGAATATCATATTTCTAATTACGTACCGTGTAGTTCCGGCAAAGCCTTGAATAGAATCACTGTCAATCTCTGCAGAGGGGTAAGAATCCTCTGAATGGGTGTCATGTTCATTTTTATCATTTTTTGTCATGATCATTATTGTGGTTAAATTACCAATCCCTGTGTGCTTCAAGGGAGCCAAATGAGTGATGGTAAAAATCATTGTGGCTCATGCATGTAGTAAGAAGCAGTTATTTGCTGAAACGCTCAGCAGTTCTGCAGGTATCAAGGTTCTAGGTTCATTCTGGATATTCATTTGTTGGTGAGTTTTTATGTATTTTTTGTTTGTTTTGTAACATGTAGAGTAAACCTGCAATCTTTCTTCATGATGGCGTCGAATAACCTATGATGTGCTGGTACGGCGTAAAACCTCATTTATTCATTCATTCATTCTAATTACGTTTCAAAACTCTCAACCTTTATCTCTCATATACTGAACGGAACAGCTAACTCGCACCTGACATTTCTTCAAAAAGTATCAACAAAGCGCTTTCCTTAAAACTTGGCACGTGCAGAAAAGGCATTTCGTGACAAACAGATGCGCATGAGCAATTGTGTAGACTTTAACAATCGGGGAATCAATTAATTATTGTATGTTAATGTCGTATATAAATTTTGATAACGCCAATCGATATTTTGACGATAATATTTGAAATACAAAGAGTGTCGGGTTAGCTACTTCGTTCAGTATATAATTTGTATCGTTATTGATTCCGAAAACCCATTGTGTAATACTTTTTTTTTTTTTGAAACGAAACGGTATCATTATTGTTAATAATCTATGGAGTTTAAAACATGTTTATTCAAAATCAAATTTAATTTGCAACTTACTCGCTGAGCTGTTTACACATTGACACTTAAGAATTACTTTCCTAACAGGATGGTAGCACGATTCTTACGCCGATGAAATTCGAGCTGTGCCAATCGGGTGAACATTATTTCAGTTGAAAAAAAAAAATCAAAATATTTGTACATACGAGGACATTGGAATACTATGATGTATTTTGCCCAGTTTGGCTGACATTGGACACTGTTTGATGTAGCTATAACAGTTTATTGATGCGTGATGTAACACTGCGACAAATGGGCAGAAGTGTTTGTTTTTTTCGGCATATTTAAACCACCAGAGGACTGTCTATGGAAACAAAGCACTTTTGGTATCAATGGCTACAATACAAAACTAATTGCTGTGTGAGATGTGACGCTTCTTGAAAGGCTGTGCCCGGAGCCCCGCGTTTTAGTATTGCACATTACTTAGCAACCATTTGAATATGATTAATAATATTATGAAATGCCGACAACAAGCGCCTAAAGCAAAGTACATTTAATGAATTATTCTACAACTGCGAGTGTGTGTGATAAATCAAGTTGTCATGTAAAGAAACAATTAAAAGTTTTTGTGATCAACGTTCATTGTCATATTCATTGTTATAGGTATATAGCTAAAACACCCAAGAAGATAACACCCAAGAAGAAGAAGAAGAAGAAGAAGAAGAAGAAGAAGAAGGAAGAAGAAGAAGAAGAAGAAGAAGAAGAAGAAGAGCAACAATAATAAACCAAAATACATAAAAGGTTTCTCTACACAGTTGCTCCCTGTTTTTGTCACGGTAGCAAGAGCATTACAGATAATAAAAAGTCCTATGTAATTTGGTTTGAACTATTTTCAATATGGTTCATAGGGGCTGTGCTTTCTTGTTGCAAATAAATAAAGCAAACTCTGACATAGCATATACATATACTGCAATAAGACATTACTGATGCTAATAAAGATGTTTTTTTTATAGAAATTTAACAGATTCATGTATTTATGACCATTTGAGAAATTCTTTTTTAAAAAAATCTTTGGATGTCATTGTACTGTCTCTAAAAAAAACAAGCTCTTCAACCTATCAGTAATTATGCATTTTTTTTATGTGCGGATGCATTCCTGTTATGAAAAAAATACTTTAAAAAAGGTAGTTTGCGGAATTGTTTTTTTACGAGGAAAACCTTGACCTTATTTATGTAGAAAAAAGAACAGAATTCAACTGTGAGTGTAACCAGAACATAATTCGCAAAGAACTGCATCACAGCATCTAAATCTGCAACTGTATATTGTGTTAGACAACGAATAGACATTAAAAGAAACAATTAAATATTTCGGCATCTGTTAACAAGTTCCATTGCCATATATAATGTCACATGCATGTATGTAAATGATTGAAACTGTCATCAATTCGCAATCATCATCCGCCTTCAAAAGCCGCTTTAATCACTTACAGCCCAAGGTTACGTAAAATTAATTATAAAAATAAATAAAAAAGCCCAAGGAGAATGCTCGATAACAAAATTTGACAAGCGCATTCAGTCTTTAAACATTTATCAAAACACTGACGGTAACAACGCGAAACAGAATCATTTATAACTAAAATAAGAAATTAGAAAAAATAGTATTCTTTTTAGAACTATACAACGAAAACAGTTAAAAGAACTGTAGATATGATAAACATATGTAGTAAGAAAAATATGTCCGTCAGGATTAGAACTCAACTGACTGTGGTAAGTTAGTAACAAAGCTAGTACATGTACAAATGTTAATCAAACAAACATACATATCTCAATTAAGAACTACCTTCTGTTATATGACGATAGCAAGATTCTTGCGCCCAAGAAATTAGAGCTGTGTCAATCGGTTTGGCATTATTTTTATTGAAAATGCATAAAGTTGTCATAATTCTTTGTTGCTTATGAGAACATTGGAAACTTTGCATGAGTTCCGCCAAGTTTGAATGACATTGGGTACTGTTTGGTGAAGATATAACGGTTTTAATATGCACCGTTATACACTGCAACAAATGGGCAGAACTTGTCAAAAATGAAGGGGTGCCACCAAACCATCGAAATTGTCAAAAGGCAAGCTGGCCAACCTCATATTTTTACTGTATGTTTGGACCAAAAGAGGGCTATCTATAGAAACAAGGCGATTTTATAACCATTAACAATGTGTTCAGTGTTCCCAGATGTGCATTTATTTATATGTGGAACAGAGCAAAATTAATTGTTATGTGAGACACATAGATATGAAAACAGAGGTACAACACAAACATACATAAATGACAACATGGGTACAATACGAACATACAGAGAGGACAACACGAGTACAGCACAAACATACAAAGGGGACAACATGGATACAGTACTAACACACCAAGGGGACAACATGGGTACAGTATTAACATACAAAGGGGACAACAGGGATACAACACAAACATACAAAGATGGATAATACGGGCACAGTACAAACATACAAAGGGGACAACACGGATACAGTATTAACATACAAACGGGACAACACGGTTACAGTACAAACACAGAAAGGGGGACAACAGGGATACAATACAATCATACAAAGGGAACAACAGGGGTACAATAATAACACAAAAAGGGAACAGTACTTACACGCAATGGGGACTACAGGGGTACAGTACTAATACACAAAGGGGGCAACAGACTACATTACAAACATAAAAGGGGACAACACGGGTTCAGTACAAACATACAAAGGGGACAACATGGGTACAGTACTAAGACACAAAGGGGACTACAAGGTTACAGTACTAACACACAAATGGGACTACAGGGGTACAGTACTAACACACAATTGGGAATACAGGGGTACAGTACTAACACACAAAGGAGCCAATAGGTGTATAATCCTAACACACAAAGGGGACTACAGGGATACAGTGCAAACAGTGGAATCAACAAGGGCCACATTCTTGGAATGATCAAAAGCATATCTGTCCTAGCTTCAACTACCATTGGAGCAAACAAATGTAGTTTTATACGAATATATTTTTGTACATTAGCTTTCCTACCGTTATTTTGCTACCGTATAATATTATGACGACGGGAGAAGAGCGAGGTTGGGTGCACCAGTTAACCAGGTTAAAGCTTTCCCTCGTCGTCATATTATTATACAGTAACAAAATATGCCACTGGGGAACTTAAACCTGGTTAACCGGTGCACCCAACCTCGCTCTTCCCCCGTCGTCATATTATTATACAGTAGGAAAATACGTCACTGGGGAACTTAAACATGGTTAACTGGTGCACCCAACCTCGCTCTTCTCCCATCGTCATATTATATACAGAAGCAAAATACGCCACTGGGGAGCTTAAACCTGGTTAACTGGTGCACCCAGCCTCACTCTTCCCCCGTCGTCATATTATTATACAGTAACAAAATACACCACTGGGGAACTTAAACCTGGTCAACTGGTGCACCAAACCTCGCTCTTCCTCCGTCGTCATATTATTATACAGTAATAATATACACCACTGGGGAGCTTAAACCTGGTTAACTGGTGCACCCAGCCTCACTCTTCCCCCGTCGTCATATTATTATACCGTAACAAAATACACCACAGGGGAGTTTAAACCTGGTTAACAGGTGCACCAAACCTTGCTCTTTCCCCATCGTCGTATTGTTATACAGTAACAAAATACATCACTGGGGAGCTTAAACATTATTAACTGGTGCACCAAACCTCGCTCTTTCCTCATCGTCATATTATTATACAGTCACAATATACACCACTTGGGAGCTTAAACCTGGTTAACTGGTGCACCAAACCTCGCTCTTCCTCCGTCGTCATATTATTATACAGTAACAAAATACGCCACTGGGGAACTTAAACCTGGTCAACTGGTGCACCCAGCCTCACTCTTCCCCCGTCGTCATATTATTATACAGTAACAAAATACACCACTGGGGAGCTTAAACCTGGTTAACTGGTGCACCAAACCTCGCTCTTCCCCCGTCGTCATATTATTTTACAGTAACAAAATACACCACTGGGGAGTTTAAACCTGGTTAACAGGTGCACCAAACTATGCTCTTTCCCCATCGTCGTATTGTTATACAGTAACAAAATTCATCACTGGGGAGCTTAAACCTGGTTAACTGGTGCACCAAACCTCGCTCTTTCCCCATCGTCATATTATTATACAGTCACAATATACACCACTGAGGAGCTTAAACCTGGTTAATTGGTGCACCCAGCCTCACTCTTCCCCCGTCGTCATATTATTATACAGTAACAAAATACACCACTGGGGAGTTTAAAACTGGTTAACAGGTGCGTCAAACCTCGCTCTTTCCCCATCGTCGTATTATTACACAGTAGCAAAATACATCACTGGGGAGCTTAAACCTGGTAAACTGGTGCACCAAACCTCGCTCTTCTTCCGTCGTCATATTATTAAACAGTAACAATATACACCACTGGGGAGCTTTAACCTGGTTAACAGGTGCACCAAATTCGCTCTTCCTCCGTCGTCATATTATTAAACAGTAACAATATACACCACTGGGGAGCTTAAACCTGGTTAACTGGTGCACCAAACCTCGCTCTTCCTCCGTCGTCATATTATTAAACAGTAAAAATATACACCAATGGGGAGCTTAAACCTTGTCAACAGGTGCACCAAACCTTGCTCTTCCTCCGTCGTCATATTATTAAACAGTAACAATATACACCACTGCGGAGTTTAAACCTGGTTAACTGGTGCTCCCAACCTCGCTCTTCCTCCGTCGTCATATTATTAAACAATTACAATATACATCACTGGGGAGCTTAAACCTGGTTAACTGGTGCACCAAATTCGCTCTTCCTCCGTCGTCATATTATTAAACAGTAACAATATACACCACTGGGGAGCTTAAACCTGGTTAACTGGTGCACCAAACCTCGCTCTTCCTCCGTCGTCATATTATTAAACAGTAAAAATATACACCAATGGGGAGCTTAAACCTGGTTAACAGGTGCACCAAACCTTGCTCTTCCTCCGTCTTCATGTTATTATACAGTAACAATATACACCACTGCGGAGTTTAAACCTGGTTAACTGGTGCTCCCAACCTCGCTCTTCCTCCGTCGTCATATTATTAAACAATTACAATATACATCACTGGGGAGCTTAAACCTGGTTAACTGGTGCACCAAATTCGCTCTTCCTCCGTCGTCATATTATTAAACAGTAACAATATACACCACTGGGGAGTTTAAACCCGGTTAACTGGTGCACCAAACCTTGCTCTTCCTCCGTCTTCATGTTATTAAACAGTAAAAATATACACCACTGCGGAGCTTAAACCTTGTCAACAGGTGCACCAAACCTTGCTCTTCCTCCGTCGTCATATTATTAAACAATTACAATATACATCACTGGGGAGCTTAAACCTGGTTAACTGGTGCACCAAACCTTGCTCTTCCTCCGTCTTCATGTTATTAAACAGTAACAATATACACCACTGGGGAGTTTAAACCCGGTTAACTGGTGCACCAAACCTCGCTCTTCCTCCGTCGTCATATTATTAAACAATTACAATATACATCACTGGGGAGCTTAAACCTGGTTAACTGGTGCACCAAATTCGCTCTTCCTCCGTCTTCATGTTATTAAACAGTAACAATATACACCACTGCGGAGTTTAAACCTGGTTAACTGGTGCTCCAAACCTTGCTCTTCCTCCGTCTTCATGTTATTAAACAGTAACAATATACACCACTGGGGAGTTTAAACCCGGTTAACTGGTGCACCAAACCTCGCTCTTCCTCCGTCGTCATATTATTAAACAATTACAATATACATCACTGGGGAGCTTAAACCTGGTTAACTGGTGCACCAAATTCGCTCTTCCTCCGTCTTCATGTTATTAAACAGTAACAATATACACCACTGCGGAGTTTAAACCCGGTTAACTGGTGCACCAAACCTTGCTCTTCCTCCGTCTTCATGTTATTAAACAGTAACAATATACACCACTGCGGAGTTTAAACCTGGTTAACTGGTGCTCCCAACCTCGCTCTTCCTCCGTCGTCATATTATTAAACAATTACAATATACATCACTGGGGAGCTTAAACCTGGTTAACTGGTGCACCAAACCTTGCTCTTCCTCCGTCTTCATGTTATTAAACAGTAACAATATACACCACTGGGGAGTTTAAACCCGGTTAACTGGTGCACCAAACCTCGCTCTTCCTCCGTCGTCATATTATTAAACAATTACAATATACATCACTGGGGAGCTTAAACCTGGTTAACTGGGGCACCAAATTCGCTCTTCCTCCGTCTTCATGTTATTAAACAGTAACAATATACACCACTGCGGAGTTTAAACCCGGTTAACTGGTGCACCAAACCTTGCTCTTCCTCCGTCTTCATGTTATTAAACAGTAACAATATACACCACTGCAGAGTTTAAACCTGGTTAACTGGTGCTCCCAACCTCGCTCTTCCTCCGTCGTCATATTATTAAACAATTACAATATACATCACTGGGGAGCTTAAACCTGGTTAACTGGTGCACCAAATTCGCTCTTCCTCCGTCGTCATATTATTAAACAGTAACAATATACACCACTGCGGAGTTTAAACCTGGTTAACTGGTGCTCCCAACCTCGCTCTTCCTCCGTCGTCATATTATTAAACAATTACAATATACATCACTGGGGAGCTTAAACCTGGTTAACTGGTGCACCAAATTCGCTCTTCCTCCGTCTTCATGTTATTAAACAGTAACAATATACACCACTGCGGAGTTTAAACCCGGTTAACTGGTGCACCAAACCTTGCTCTTCCTCCGTCTTCATGTTATTAAACAGTAACAATATACACCACTGCGGAGTTTAAACCTGGTTAACTGGTGCTCCCAACCTCGCTCTTCCTCCGTCGTCATATTATTAAACAATTACAATATACATCACTGGGGAGCTTAAACCTGGTTAACTGGTGCACCAAATTCGCTCTTCCTCCGTCGTCATATTATTAAACAGTAACAATATACACCACTGCGGAGTTTAAACCTGGTTAACTGGTGCTCCCAACCTCGCTCTTCCTCCGTCGTCATATTATTAAACAATTAAAATATACATCACTGGGGAGCTTAAACCTGGTTAACTGGTGCACCAAATTCGCTCTTCCTCCGTCTTCATGTTATTAAACAGTAACAATATACACCACTGCGGAGTTTAAACCCGGTTAACTGGTGCACCAAACCTTGCTCTTCCTCCGTCTTCATGTTATTAAACAGTAACAATATACACCACTGCGGAGTTTAAACCTGGTTAACTGGTGCTCCCAACCTCGCTCTTCCTCCGTCTTCATATTATTAAACAGTTACAATATACATCACTGGGGAGCTTAAACCTGGTTAACTGGTGCACCAAATTCGCTCTTCCTCCGTCTTCATGTTATTAAACAGTAACAATATACACCACTGCGGAGTTTAAACCCGGTTAACTGGTGCACCAAACCTTGCTCTTCCTCCGTCGTCATATTATTAAACAGTAACAATATACACCACTGGGGAGCTTAAACCTTGTCAACAGGTGCACCAAACCTTGCTCTTCCTCCGTCGTCATATTATTAAACAGTAACAATATACATCACTGGGGAGCTTAAACCCGGTTAACTGGTGCACCAAACCTTGCTCTTCCTCCGTCGTCATATTATTAAACAGTAACAATATACACCACTGGGGAGTTTAAACCCGGTTAACTGGTGCACCAAACCTTGCTCTTCCTCCGTCGTCATATTATTAAACAGTAACAATATACATCACTGGGGAGCTTAAACCTGGTTAACTGGTGCACCAAATTCGCTCTTCCTCCGTCTTCATGTTATTAAACAGTAACAATATACACCACTGGGGAGTTTAAACCCGGTTAACTGGTGCACCAAACCTTGCTCTTCCTCCGTCGTCATATTATTAAACAGTAACAATATACACCACTGGGGAGTTTAAACCCGGTTAACTGGTGCACCAAACCTTGCTCTTCCTCCGTCGTCATATTATTAAACAGTAACAATATACATCACTGGGGAGCTTAAACCTGGTTAACTGGTGCACCAAATTCGCTCTTCCTCCGTCTTCATGTTATTAAACAGTAACAATATACACCACTGCGGAGTTTAAACCCGGTTAACTGGTGCACCAAACCTCGCTCTTCCTCCGTCTTCATGTTATTAAACAGTAACAATATACACCACTGCGGAGTTTAAACCCGGTTAACTGGTGCACCAAACCTCGCTCTTCCTCCGTCGTCATATTATTAAACAGTAACAATATACACCACTGCGGAGTTTAAACCCGGTTAACTGGTGCACCAAACCTTGCTCTTCCTCCGTCGTCATATTATTAAACAGTAACAATATACACCACTGGGGAGTTTAAACCTGGTTAACTGGTGCACCAAACCTTGCTCTTCCTCCGTCGTCATATTATTAAACAATTACAATATACATCACTGGGGAGCTTAAACCTGGTTAACTGGTGCACCAAATTCGCTCTTCCTCCGTCGTCATATTATTAAACAGTAACAATATACATCACTGGGGAGTTTAAACCCGGTTAACTGGTGCACCAAACCTTGCTCTTCCTCCGTCGTCATATTATTAAACAGTAACAATATACATCACTGGGGAGCTTAAACCTGGTTAACTGGTGCACCAAATTCGCTCTTCCTCCGTCTTCATGTTATTAAACAGTAACAATATACACCACTGCGGAGTTTAAACCCGGTTAACTGGTGCACCAAACCTCGCTCTTCCTCCGTCTTCATGATATTAAACAGTAACAATATACACCACTGGGGAGTTTAAACCCGGTTAACTGGTGCACCAAACCTCGCTCTTCCTCCGTCTTCATGTTATTAAACAGTAACAATATACACCACTGCGGAGTTTAAACCTGGTTAACTGGTGCTCCCAACCTCGCTCTTCCTCCGTCGTCATATTATTAAACAATTACAATATACATCACTGGGGAGCTTAAACCTGGTTAACTGGTGCACCAAATTCGCTCTTCCTCCGTCGTCATATTATTAAACAGTAACAATATACACCACTGGGGAGCTTAAACCTGGTTAACTGGTGCACCAAACCTCGCTCTTCCTCCGTCGTCATATTATTAAACAGTAAAAATATACACCACTGCGGAGCTTAAACCTTGTCAACAGGTGCACCAAACCTTGCTCTTCCTCCGTCGTCATATTATTAAACAGTAACAATATACACCACTGCGGAGTTTAAACCCGGTTAACTGGTGCACCAAACCTTGCTCTTCCTCCGTCTTCATGTTATTAAACAGTAACAATATACACCACTGCGGAGTTTAAACCTGGTTAACTGGTGCTCCCAACCTCGCTCTTCCTCCGTCGTCATATTATTAAACAATTACAATATACATCACTGGGGAGCTTAAACCTGGTTAACTGGTGCACCAAATTCGCTCTTCCTCCGTCGTCATATTATTAAACAGTAACAATATACACCACTGGGGAGCTTAAACCTGGTTAACTGGTGCACCAAACCTCGCTCTTCCTCCGTCGTCATATTATTAAACAGTAAAAATATACACCAATGGGGAGCTTAAACCTTGTCAACAGGTGCACCAAACCTTGCTCTTCCTCCGTCGTCATATTATTAAACAGTAACAATATACACCACTGGGGAGTTTAAACCTGGTTAACAGGTGCACCAAACCTTGCTCTTCCTCCGTCTTCATGTTATTATACAGTAAAAATATACATTACTGGGGAGTTTAAACCTGGTTAACAGGTGCACCAAACCTCGCTCTTCCTCCATCGTCATATTATTAAAGAGTAACAATATACACCACTGGGGAGCTTAAACCTGGTTAACTGGTGCACCAAATCTCACTCTTACTCCGTCGTCATATTATTATAAAGTAACAAAATACATCACTGGGGAGCTTAAACCTGGTAAACTGGTGCACCAAACCTCGCTCTTCCTCCGTCGTCATATTATTAAACAGTAACAATATACACCACTGGGGAGCTTAAACCTGGTTAACTGGTGCACCAAACCTCGCTCTTCCTCCGTCGTCATATTATTAAACAGTAACAATATACACCACTGGGGAGCTTAAACCTGATTAACTGGTGCACCAACCTCGCTCTTCCTCAATCGTCATATTATTATACAGTAATAAAATACGCCACTTGGGAGCTTAAACCTGGTTAACTGGTGCACCCAACCATGCTCTTCCTCTGTCGTCATATTATTATACAGTAGCAAAATACGCCACTGGGGAACTTAAACCTTGTCAACTGGTGCACCCAGCCTCGTTCTTCCCCCGTCGTCATATTATTATACAGTAATAAAACACGCCATTGGGGATCTTAAACCTGATTAACCGGTGCACCCAACCTCGCTCTTCCCCCGTCGTCATATTATTATACAGTTATAAAATACGCCACTAGGGAGCTTAAACCTGATTAACTGGTGCACCCAACCTAGCTCTTCCTCCGTCGTCATATTATTATACAGTAACAAAACACGCAACTGGGGAGCTTAAACCTGGTTAACTGGTGCACCCAACCTCGTTCTTCCTCCGTCGTCATATTATTATACAGTAACAAAATACACCACTGGGGAACTTAAAGCTGATTAACTGGTGCACCCAACCTTGCTCTTCCAACGTCGTCATATTATTATACAGTAGCAAAATACACCACTAGGGAGCTTAAACCTTGTTAAATGTTGCACCCAACCTCACTCTTCCCCCGTCGTCATATTATTATACAGTAGCAAAATACACCACTGGGGAGCTTAAACGTTGTTAACTAGTGCACCCAACATCGCTCTTTCCCCGTAGTCATATTATTATACAGTAGCAAAATACACCATTAGGGAGCTTAAACCTTGTTAAATGTTGCACACAACCTCGCTCTTCCCCCGTCGACATATCATTATACAGTATCAAGATACGCCACTGGGGAACTTAAACCTGGTTAACTGGTGCACCAAACCTCGCTCTTCCTCCGTCGTCATATTATTAAACAGTAACAATATACGCCACTGGGGAGCTTAAACCTGGTTAACTGGTGCACAAAACCTTGCTCTTCCTCCGTCGTCATATTATTATACAGTAACAAAATACACCACTGGGGAGTTTAAACCTAGTTAACTGGTGCGCCAAACCTCGCTCTTCCTCCGTCGTCATATCATTATACAGTAACAAAATACACCACTGGAGAGCTTAAACCTAGTTAACTGGTGCACCAAACCTCGCTCTTCCTCCGTCGTCATATTATTAAACAGTAACAATATACACCACTGGGGAGCTTAAACCTGGTTAACTGGTGCACCAAACCTCGCTCTTCCTCCGTCGTCATATTATTATACAGTAACACAATACACCACTGGAGAGCTTACACCTGGTTAACTGTGAACCAAACCTCGCTCTTCCTCCGTCGTCATATTATTATACAGTAAGAAAATTCGCCACTAGGGAGCTTAAACCTGGTTAACTGGTGCACCAAACCTCACTCTTCCTCCGTCGTCATATTATTAAACAGTAACAATATACACCACTGGGGAGCTTAAACCTGGTCAACTGGTGCACCAAACCTCGCTTTTCCTCCGTCGTCATATTATTATTCAGTAGCAAAATACACCACTGGGGAGCTTAAACCTGGTCAACTGGTGCACCCAATCTCGCTTTTCTTGCGTCGTTATATTATCATACAGTTACAAAATATGCCACTGGGGAGCTTAAACCTGGTTAACTGGTGCACCCAACCTCGCTCTTCTCTTTTCGTCATATTGTTATACAGTAACAAAATACGCCACTGGGGAGCTTAAACCTGATTAACCGGTGCACCAAACCTCACTCTTCTCCCTTCGTCTTATTGTTATACAGTAACAAAATACGCCACTGGGGAGCTTAAACCTTGTTAACTGGTGCACCCAGCCTTACTCTTCCCCCGTCGTCATATTATTATACAGAAACAAAATACGCCACTTGGGAGCTTAAACCTGATTAACCGGTGCACCAAACCTCACTCTTCCCCCGTCGTCATATTATTATACAGTAACAAAATACGCCACTGGGGAGATTAAACCTGGTTAAATGGTACACCCAACCTTGATCTTCTCCCGTTGTCATATTATTATACAGTAACAAAATACACCACTGGGGAACTTAAACCTGGGTAACCGGTGCACCCAACCTCGCTCTTCCCCCGTCGTCATATTATTATACAGTAATAAAATACGCCAATAGGGACATTAAACCAGGCTAACCAGTTCACCCAACCTCGCTCTTCCCCCGTTTTCATATTATTATACAGTAATAAAATACGCCACTAGGGATATTAAACCTGGTTAACTGGTGCACCAAACCTCACTCTTCCCCTGTTGTCATATTATTATACAGTAATAAAAAACGCCACTATTGATTTAAACCTGGTTTTCTGATGCACCCAACCTCGCTCTACCCTCGTTGTCATAGTATTATACAGTAATAAAATAAGCCACTTGGGAACTTTAATCTGGTTAACTGGTGCACCAAACCTCGCCCTTCCTCCGTCGTCATATTATTATACAGTAGCAAAATACACCACTAGGGAACTTAAACCTGGTTAACCAGTGCACCCAACCTCGCTCTTCCTCCGTTGTCATATTATTATACAGTAATAAAACACGCCACTATGGATTTAAACCTGTTTTTCTGATGCACCCAACCTCGCTCTTCCCTCGTTGTCATATTATTATACAGTAATAAAATAAGCCACTTGGGAACTTAAATCTGGTTAACCGGTGCACCAAACTTCGCTCTACCTCCATCGTCATATTATTATACAGTAGCAAAATACACCACTAGGGAACTTAAACCTGGTTAACAAGTGCACCCAACCTCGCTCTTCCCCCGTCGTCATATTATTATACGGTAATAAAGTACACCACTAGGGACATTAAACTGGTTAACTGGAGCACCCAACCTCGCTCTTCCCCCGTTGTCATATTATTATACAGTAACAAAATACGCCACTGGGGAGCTTAAACCTGGTTAACTTGTGCACCCAACCTCGCTCTTCCTCTGTCGTCATATTATTATAAAGTAACAAAATACGCCACTTGGAAACTTAAACCTGGTCAACTGGTGCCCCCAACCTCGCTCTTCCCCCGTCGTCATATTATTATACAGTAATAAAATACGCCACTGGGGAGCTTAAACCTGATTAACTGGTGCACCCAACCTCGCTCTTCCTCTGTCGTCATATTATTAAACAGTAACAAAATACGCCACTGGGGAGCTTAAACCTGGTTAACTGGTGCTCCCAACCTCGCTCTTCCCCCGTCGTCATATTATTATAAAGTAACAAAATACGCCACTGGGAAACTTAAACCTGGTCAACTGGTGCCCCCAACCTCGCTCTTCCCCCGTCGTCATATCATTATACAGTAATAAAATACGCCACTGGGGAGCTTAAACCTGATTTACTGGTGCACCCAACCTCGCTCTTCCTCCGTTGTCATATTATTATACAGTAACAAACTACGCCACTGGGGAACTTAAACCTGGTCAACTGGTGCACCCAACCTCGCTCTTCCTCCGTCGTCATATTATTATTATACAGTAGCTAAATACGCCACTGGGGAACTTAAACCTTGTCAACTGGTGCACCCAGCCTCGCTCTTCCTCCGTCGTCATATTATTATACAGTAACAAAATATGCTACTGGGGAGCTTAAACCTGATTAACTGGTGCACCCAACCTCGCTCTTTCTCCGTCGTCATATTATTATACAGTAACAAAATACGTTACTTGGGAACTTAAAGCTGATTTACTGGTGCACCAAACCTTGCTCTTCCAACGTCGTCATATTATTATAAAGTAACAAAAAACACCACTAGGGAGCTTAAACCTTGTTAAATGTTGCACCCAACCTCACTCTTCCCCCGTCGTCATATTATTATACAGTAGCAAAATACACCACTGGGGAACTTAAACGTTGTTAACTAGTGCACCCAACCTCACTCTTCCCCCGTCGTCATATTATTAAACAGTAACAAAATACACCACTAGGGAGCTTAAACCTTGTTAAATGTTGCACCCAACCTCGCTCTTCCCCCGTCGTCATATTATTAAACAGTAG